>CATIWF010202495.1:0-12129 GCA_949630135.1 Balakata baccata
GATTACCCATGAGAGCATGATGTTCAAGCACCATAGACAACAAGTTGTATGAGTAGAAAGTGACAAGAGCTCCAATTATCAGGCATGAAATTCCACCACCCCATCCTAGAAATTTGAATGCATATGGCAGACTTAGTAGAGCTGGTCCCACTATTGATGTTGTCAAATGATATCCACAATGGATCCATGATCCTGTAAATATTCAAATTATTTTCAGTTTCATTTAAATTAATAAGTTATTCATTTTTTTTTTTAATTTGGATTGATGTTAGATAAATCCATTAATCGGTGAAACATTCCTACAAATTTTAAAGACTTTTTATATTTAGAGGTCGAACTCGAAACCTTCGTTAAAAAGAAGTGATCCGGCCATACCATTTTATATCACATTTTTAGAATTATAAACATATTTTTTTTATCTATCCTAAATTATAAAACATTTTTCTTTTTAACGAGTGTAATTGATTTTTTAATTTATTAATAATGCTCTAGTTAATATAAAATCATATTAAAAATAAATAAATAAAAAATTTAAATTATATCAGTAAAATTTTAATAATTTATATAAAAATTCTTTCAAAAGAAATAATTTATATAAAAATATGTAAATCAGACAATCTCATTACGTCCAGAGCAAGTGATCAAAGACAAAAAGGTAACAAACTCAGGAGTCAAAGCGAATGTCAATTTTTCTTTTTTCTTTTAGAAGCAAATCAACAACAAAACTTAGAATAATGGCAGTCACAAAAGCTTACTTTGAACAAGTCAAAAATGGCATATGTTTGTCTATTTTAAATAATATTATGTTGAAAATGAACTTTTATAATTATAAAATAAAAAATTATAAAGAATTAAAAAAAAATTGTTGGAATGTAATGCTCAATTAATCATTGAACTAAAATATCATAAGGTATATAAACATATAAATTTTCATATCTTTTTTTTTCATTTCACTCAACAAATTTGCCAAAAATGGCGATATGAAAAACCCTATAAAATATATATATATTTTTTTCTGAGGTTATATAAAGGGTTTTCACTAAATTCAAGGATATATAAATAAGTTTTAGTTTAGTAAGTATTAGCCTTATAATCAAAATTGTGAGACCTCAATTTTAAATTTTTAGTAGAATCGATTATACTAAAAAATAAATATAAAAAAGAATATTAACCAAAGAAAAGCAAGAAGAAGGAAATGAAAGTTAACCAAATAGCAAAATAATTGAATATAAAACAAATAAATTCAAACTTTTCAAACCCAAAGAAATTTCAAAATTCATGATCAAATTAATGGTAATTATATATATAATTTTTATTTTATTATGAACACTTTTTTTAAAAAAAAAAAAATGATAATTTACTGATACAAGACCAATGATAAAGAAAAAGAAAGAAAGTTGATATGTACCTTTGGATTTGAGAACAAAAAGAGCACCAGCATCGAGGTCTTTTTGGACATTCACTACCCCCATGCTCATTCTCGCTCTCCCTCTTTCTCAACAAGAAAACCAAGCTCACTGTAACATAGAGAGAGAGAAGAGAGAGAGAGAGGAAGAGGAAAAACTGAGCAAGAATTAAAGACTATGAGAGCATATTCTCATTTTTCACAGTAAGCTTGAGAGCATATTTTTTTAATACTTATAAGGATAAGAAGAAAAATAGAAAAAACAAAATCAACGTGAGATGGTTCAAATGGAAAAATGAGACGATGAGATAATTACTATTAATTTTATTTCGTTTCAATTTACAAATATAGAATTAATAACTTTATCACTTAAATTGCGTTGAAAGTACAGATAGTGTATAATAAATAATTGTTTTATTTAAGCACTGGAATTTAATATTTCTGGTTAAGAAAAAAGTAATCCTTATCTTCGCATGTCATGCCATCCATTAGAATTGCTATCCTTCTATTTTAGTGTATAATAAATAATTGAAGGGCAAATGGAGTTGGACTTAGTTATCAGTCTATGGGTTTGGGCCATACTTCTCTACGGCTGAGATACTGCACCCAGCCCAGGTTGGTTTTCTTTGTGTTTTGTTATTTGTGTTGCGAAGTTTCAAACATTTAGCAGAAAGATAATTAAATAGTGTGGTTGCTTCAATTTTCTGTTTTTTCAGGTGATTTTCAGATCAATTTCTATGGTTTTTTCTTTATTGTTTCAGTCTATTATTCCACTTAGAAACAAAGCATACTGCGTTCTGGTCTTCGTATGGAATTTTCTCTTATCAGATTTTTAACTTCTTTTACTGAATTAGAAGATAGCTTAAATTGAGAATTGCATTCGGGCTGCTCCTTTTTCTTTAAGTGCTTTGGATAAGCTATGAAGTGGTAATTTCTAGGCTGTTGGTATGGGGTTGCCTTGGCATGATTACTACCGATTCTGTCAAATTAATAGGTTGCTGTTGTCTAGATGAATTAACATAATATTTTTCAATAAAATGTTTCAAGTTTGAATTCTGGCTATTTTAAAACAGTTGAATAAGTGTTTTGCAGTATTTGAAATCCTATCACGATTAGTCGGACTCATTTCAATACCATATTAAAAAAAATAACTTATTGTTGTTCTTATACAATTTATAAATTTCAGATTTTTTCTTGTTTAGACTCAATCTTTCTTTGGATGAAACTAAAACCTAAAATGCAGAAAAAATCAATAAATAGACAAATAAACAAACAACTCTCTCTTAAATTAAATTAAAGCATTACTTCTCAAAATAATTAATTTTAGACCAAAGAAAAAAGGAGGAAAGGAGCAACTGTAAAACGTAGAGGAGTCTGTTGCACTAACAAACCCCGGCATTGCAAGAAAGGAATAAGAGTTTATATTTAGGCTAAATTAAAAAAAAAAATTTAATTTTGCACTTTTATCACAATTATGGTCAATTTCTTATAAATTTGAGTTTAATTATATGTACTTTAGGTTTTGTAACAAATCTTGACTCAGGAGAATTATAACTTATTCCAAGCCTACGTGGCAATGATATAGAAAAATATAAAAATATATATAAAATAATAACGTGGAAAATACGTTAGAGTTGATGTGGAAAAAATTTGTCACATCGGTATATAAACCAAAACAATGCTGTTTTGCCCATCAAATTACTCCTCATACCTAAACTAAAATAATACCGTTTGATTAAGAGATGAACAAATCAGGTTATAACGGGATCTATTTTGATAAAATAGCAATTTGAGAGGGAGATTTATAGATTTATTTCAACAAACATTGTTTTTAGAACGGTACCGTTTTAGTTGTTATACCCATATGACAATTTTTTTCCATATTAGTTCTACCATATTTTCCACTTCATTTGTAATACCCTCTAATTGGAGCCTAGAATTTATTGTGGTATATGAAGGATAAAACGGTAATTAAAAGTAATAATATAAAATACATGTATATTGGAATAAGTTTTGAAAATATGTGAGAGGTATATTGGAGGTATATATAAGATATATGTGTGGTATATTGATTGATTTTGGCTTCGGTTTCAGAAATGGATGAAATAAATCAATAATAATGAAAAATGAAAGTGTCACGGCCGTGATAAGGGAGTATCACGACCGTGACAATTGAAATTCATTGATAAACATGACTTTTTAGGTCGGTTGCTTCTGTAACTCTTCAAAGCCGTGAAATGGAACTTTCATGACCGTGAAAGGTCTGTATAAAAGCTTTTTCCATGATCTTATCACCATTTTTCATCAATTTTTCCATCCTCAAACTCCAAACAGCTTTCACACATACTTAAGAACACCAAAAGAGTCTTTTTTTCATGGTTTTTGAGTAAATTAAATATCACACTAAGAGAGAAAACACAATCAAAGCAAGGTTTGAAGGGATTATCATCTTTGATAAAATTTTGGAGGAGAGAGAAAGTTGGTGCAAGAGGGATCATGAGTTCCTTGCATGAACAAGTATGTATCTTGCCATTAAGAGGTAAGAAAATACAAGAAAACTATCTCTTTGCTATGATTATGAGTTATATGAAGAGATTGTGTTGTTTGGTTGGAAACCTATAAAGGAAGGGGTAATAGAAGATGAAAGGTGTTGGAGTTTTATGTATATTTATATTCTTTGAAGTTATTGGAAGTGAAATACCACGATATTGAGTTGAAAACATGTATAATAGCCTTAGTTGGGAATTATGAGATTAGATTTACGATTATATATATTTGTCATAGTTTTAGAAATTTATATATGATTATGGATGTTATAGGAAAACAAGTTGAGGAAAGTGATGGCCACCAAGATGAGTAGTCAAGCTCCTTAGCTTTGGATTTTATCGAGCCCCGTGAGGTTCGTACATATAGGCATTTTTATTCGTCTTGAGGCATAATTGTGTGTTAATTGATTGAATTATATGTTATGATGATGAATTTTGTGTAATATGCATATATATATATATAATGAGTATTTGAAATCATGTGATGCCATGTAATAGCATATGAGGATGAAATGAAGTATCTTGACATGTAAATTTATTAAATGAGTATATAAATATAGTGAGTATTGTTTTAAAAGTGACAGTGAATTGGAAAAATGTTAAGAACTTTAATATGTATTAAATGTAGGATTATTAATTATATATATAATATGGAAGTATGATATGACATGTTTAAGATGTTAGGAATGCTATTTTGAGTGATTGAATATGGATAAACATGTTAATAAATAAGAAAATGACAAATGTACCAAAGTGAAAACAATGTACGTGTAAAGCTTGAGTTGTAAGTTTAGTTATGACTCTATTTTGAGTGATGAATTGAGTTGTTTTAACTTGTTTGTATTTATGTCCAATGACCATAGATAATGTCTATGCATATTTAGAAAGGATTTAAAAGTAGAATTTTGATAAATTTGACCATAGGTACAAGTTAGGTTCTTTCACAACTAACGTTACAACCATGCTGAAATTGTTATGGCCATAAAAGCTGATCCAGTAGCCTTTACGCCCAGGTGTCACACTTAGGCATATTTGTCATGGCCGTGAAGACACTATACACAGCAAATGTGATCCATATTTAAATGATGTTTTGGTTGATTCGAAACATGTCGATTATGCATAAATGTTAAAGTATGATGTAAAAACATATGAGAACATGTTGATAAGCATAAATGTGATATGAGAACATGCATATATTATGTTGAACATGATGGAAACATAAGTGAATGTGATTAAAATAGAGTGATACTTTAAAATAAATACCCATTTCTCTACCTGAGGATTAGAATTAGGATAGATGGTGCACTATTAAGGAGATTTACAATATCGAACCAGTTATATATTTTAGGGACGAGGTGGCTTAAGTTTGTAGAGCGCCCTTGATCCCATTTATATACAAATGATATATAGTAATCAGTCAATGAGGCTTAAGTTTGTGGAGCGCTCTTGACTGGAGATTATAGTGAATATGGTGATTTAAGCTTGTGGAGTACTCCTATTTCACACCCTGTATTTGGACAATTCGGGAACGAGATTTGGGCTAATAATTAAAAAGTGTGATATGAAAAGTATTGAGATGTTAAATGGAATTGTTCATATAAGTTTGGCACGATATAAATTATGACTACATTGCATTACAAGTTTAATTAATAATCTATATATATATGTTGTTAGTTAAATATGTAAACCTTGTATATTAGTATGCTCATTTTTTTAATGCTATTTGCATGTTTATTTGAAATATATGTCATGTTTTTGTGTGATTATCTGGAAGAACCTCTATGTATATGTATACTACTAAGTTAGAAATAACTCACGCAGGTTCAAAAGTTTATAGATATTAGATTTGAAGTTGACAAAGAGAAGTGAAAGTCTACATCAGAAAAGACATTGAGACCTGGTTTGTGGGTCAATGACACTAGGTATTTTGTGTATACATGTGTATCTGGGTTGGTAAATATGTCATGTATAAAGTAAAAGAACACGTTTTATATATATTTTGATATTATGAACAGTATATGGTAACGTGTGAAGCTTGTAAGCCACACATGCTTAATTTGGAAATTTTGATCAATGATGAATGTATGTACATATGTATATTAGTGATGGTATGAGATACCAACCATAATAGCATGTTTAATTGGACTTATCTAATTCTAGATTAATTTAATAATAAGAAAAATTTTAATTTAGACCAGTGCATTAAACTAGTCTTGTGGCATTCCATTTATATATCTATTATGTAGGCGGGACGCGCTACATCATTATTTTATATTTTTAATATTTTTTCACATCATTGCCATACAGGCTTGAAATAAGGTACAGTCCATCCGAAACAATATTTATTACAAAACTTAAATTAGATATAACTAAACTCAAATTTTTAAAGAATTGATAATAACTGTGATAAAATGCAAATTTTAAGATTTTTTTTTTTAATTTAGCCTTATATTTAATAGAGTTTTCACTGATTTATCAAAATGAATTTAATTCAATTGATTTAAAATAGAAAAAAATTATTAAAAAAACTCAAAATTTCTATAAAACAAATAAATAGAAAATATGTCAAATACCTTTAAAAAAAACAAAAAAAAAGGCAAAGCGTCAGCATTTCTTATTTCTATTCTTTCATTAATTTAGTATATATAGACTTAGTATATGTTATGAGATAGAGTGTGATGTGATTTTAGAAGATCAATATCTACCTTACGTAGAAAACAAGAAATTTCAAAAGCAAAATTAGCGGCCGAATGTTAAATAAAACGCGAATGATAAAGGTTGGACGAGAATTTGGAAAAGTGGGTTTTGCAAAGAAACAAAAGATTATGGAAATAAGCAAACTGATTTTAATTAATTAAGGAATCATTCTCTAAGTCCCAGATTTATTGTCCATGTCTACCCAACAGACAAATTATATAAAGGAGATCCAATTGGGCACAATTCTAATCCTATTCCACTTTAACCGTCATTTTCGATAAATCTATTAGAATTAAAAAAATTATTAATTAACTTTAAATTAATTAAATAAATCTTGATTTTGAAAGACTTAAAGTTGTTAAAAAGGATAATGTGTATAGTTGTTTAATTTAAGTATACAATAAATGACTTTAAAATTCTACACTATATTAACAGTAAAATTAAAAAAACAATATTTAAATTTTATTAAAAATAACATAAGAATGAAATTTAAATTTTTTGTAAAATAATAGTTAAAATGAGAGAGAGAGAGAGAGAGAGAGAGAGAGAGTAATAACTTTGTATTATCTTAAACTTTCAATTGCAAAACTTTAACTTGAACAAATCCTCTTTACATGTTAGTTTGAGAGGAAGTTTCAATGAGGGTGCAATTTCTTCTACTTCTTACATTTCTTAAATTCATGAATTAAGATATAATTATTAACATACCATATTCCACTTTTATATTTGAATTACTGAATTTTTACATCAAAGTTAGGTTATAGTAGCAAGTCAATTATATAATATAGCTAAATAATTGTTAATTACATTCTTTCGCTCAAGTAATCGGTAATTAAAATATAATGATAACTGTCAATAAACTTTAGTTTAATAGTACTAATCTAATAACTAAAAAATTATGAGATTTCGAGTTCAATTTACATTCAGACCCTTTATAAATAAAAAAAATGAAATGGTATTTAAATTTTTTTGAAATTATTAAATATATACACACACTATCTCAGTTTTTTAACTAGCAAGCACATAATCTTGCTTTCCTCTCTACAAATCACTTAATTATTTTATTTTATTTTAAAGTAAGAAGAAAAAACAAAAGTATTTATACAAGAGGGAAAAAAAAATCCCAAGGGTGAAAAATAAAACCGACCGACAATATATATAATCCCCTTTGATTAAATGTCTCAAAATCTATGCTTAATTAATATATATGAATATTAGTTCAGTCAGATAAGCGTTGTGACAAAAAAAGAGAAAGTTAAGGAAGTGGGTTAAGATACTTTTTTCAATTTTTATTAAGAAATACAATTTACATTGTTTTAATATTAAAATAAGGAAGTATTTTGTGAGAATATGGGGAAGTTTTGATTCCATATTTGCAGGTTGGAAATATCGGTGGTAGAGAATTTGCTGAATCATTAGCAGCCGATGTTCAAAAATTACTTGTAAGAGATGACAAAATTTAGTCAATTAGCTGGCATATTCAAAATGATTGATTCTAACACTCTTCCCCTCCTTTTTTCTTTTGGTTTCAGATCTCTAGTAGCTGCAGACCATTACTGAGAAAAAAGGCTGCATTATGTCTGCTGCGTTTGTATAGGAAAAATCCAGACGTTGATGGCTGGTAGGCTTTAATTGTACGCAATAAACTTTTATCTAAATTTATCTTTTTTTTTTTTTGCTCATGCCTGTGTGAACTGTTTCTTTTGCCAAATGTTTTATGACAGATCGGATGGCTCAACTGTTAGATGAACGTGATCTTGGTGATTTGACATCTTCTATGAGCCTTCTTGTTGCTTTAGTAGCAAACAACCATGAAGCATATTGGAGCTGTCTCCCGAGGTGTGTAAAAATATTGGAGCACCTTGCTAGGTACCAGGATATTCCTCAAGAATACACTTATTATGGAATCCCATCTCCCTGGCTTCAGGTCTCTATTCCTTGTGGCTTTTTATAAATAGTATTATTTTTCAATTTTGGTGAAACGAGATTCATATAAGGTCTGTTGCTTAGAAGATAATTGGGTCATTTAGTAATATATTATTATGTTAATGCTTTTATTCAAATGCACTGGTTAAAACAATGAGAGCGCTTCAGTATTTTCCAACTATGGAAGATCCTAATACTAGAAGATCATTGTTTGTGGTTTGACTCTACTTGTTGAATTTATTTGTGTTGAGTTTTGAGACTTCTCTTGAGAACATCAAGTTCAAAATCAAGTCTTTTGGTTAGTTTAGTTAGCTGAAATGTAATTTTGAATTGACTTATCTGTCTATGGTAAAGTATGGGCAGCCTTATACTTTTGTATTTTGTCACTGTATTTTGTCAAATATGTTGCTATGATAGGACTGCACATTTTTTGTAAAAAGCAACATGTATGTATTGAAGTCTATTGGAAATGATGAATCAACTTTTACCACAAATTTGCTTTCCATTTTTTTGCTGCTGCCATTTTTTCTCCTTTGTTTTCCAGATTTCGTTCTTTTCACTTTGATTTTCATTTCCTTGTTCATGTGCAGCTTTGCTGCAAATTTCTTCTTTTAATTTTTTTAAATTTCTCATTTTTAAAAATTTGATATTTCCAATGGCTACGTGATTCTCATAAAGCTTTAGTTCATGATTTCAGGTTTTACAGCGCATATTCATGGGAACAGATGTTGTAAAGAATGTGAATAAGAATAATGCAGCACATGCTGTTCTTTTTGAAGCCCTTGCTCTTGTAAGTTTATTGCTCAATAAGCTCTTTATTATAGAGTAATGTTCGTAGTCTTATTGATTTTGTGTTATTCTGATTCAGACAAGTTTTTAAATGTCTTCTGGTGGAAAGTAGAAACAGTACTATTTCGGTAGAACTTGCTGAAATTAATTTTAGGTTTCTGAAGCATTTTGAAGATTTATAATTTTGGTTTCTCATTTTCCTATCTCCTTAAATTGAATAAGTTTCTTTTAAGGGACTTTCAAAAAAAAAAAAGGTGTCTTTTAAGGGAAAAACTACTTTGTTGTAATTATATGCGTATCTGTATATTTGGATTTTAGCATATCTTCCTCCTTCATTCTCTCTGTTTTTTTAAGGAGCAGACTTGTTCCTACCTAGATATCAGCATGTCTTGGATGTCTTATATCTACCATAATATTAATGGCAAATATGTTTTACTTGAGTCCTGCCTTCATTTCCAACAATTTGGAGCTTTATTTATTGAAAATAAAATCATCAGTTGTTTGATGTTTAATTTCCCTATTTCAGGTCATGCATCTTGATGCTGAAAAAGAGATGATGTCTCAATGTGTTGCACTTCTTGGAAAATTTATTTCTGTACGTGAACCGAATATACGTTACCTTGGTTTGGTAAGTTGTAAAAGCACCACAACTTTATCTTTGATAGCTTCCCTATCTTGCTGAAGCAGAATTTATTTTGTCTATGTATAACTGGAATGTGTAATGTGGTTGTTTGATTGGCTCTGTTCCTTTGCTGCAGGAGAATATGACTCGGATGTTGATGGTTACAGATCTGCAAGATACCATCAAAAGACATCAGGCTCAGATCATCACCTCCCTGAAAGATCCTGATATCAGGTTATAATTTGAGTGTGTCCCAGTGTTTGAAAATGTCATTTTTTTTTTGTTATCCTGTGCATGGTAAGTGTAATTTTGGGTGTACTAGTTCTCTATAAATTTTGTCAGCTAATGAACCATATTGTGTTAACTTCTTTCTTCTGAAGTGCCTTATATCTTTTCTTTTGTCAAGGATTGTTAAGGTGAAAATATCTGAACATGCCTAGGTTAGATCATAGATGTATGCACCATGTCGTATGTGAACATATTTGCAACAGTAGAACAACTGAATAAGGATCCTATATCTACTACAATTTAATTTTAGGTTTATATTTTATAATATGTGCATAATTTACTTAACCTCAAATTCTTTCTCCAGCATTCGTCGGCGTGATCTTGATTTACTGTACGGTATGTGTGAGTTCTATGCAATATTTTTGTTCCTCTAGACTGGAGATGTGTATGGAAGCGCTTTCCTTTTATATTCACGTGTAAGTGACTTGGCTGATAATCATCAATTAATTGGGTGTAATAACTCTTCAAGGCCTTGGGATTAGAGGAGTTCTGCTATTCCTATTTATATCACGCTTCCTGCCATTCTCTTACCAATAGCTCTCACATCTAGATGACTAACTCTCTTCGCGGCCTTGGGATTGGAGGAGTTCTTCTATTCCTATTTATATCACACCTCCTGCCATTCTCGTACCATATGATATTCATTCAGTAATCTAAATGAACTCTCTTTTCTGTCTTTTGCTTCTCATGCTTTCTATTTATAATGGTTGAAGACTCTTTAGATATTGTATTCTTCCTTCGATTACCAACACGGTTTTAACATAGAAGTGATTTTATTCTTCCAATCCTTTACAGTGAAAAAATTGATGGTTATGTGATCCTTCTATCAGCAGAGCACCATGTTAGGCTGAATTGGATGTTCTGCTAGCAAGAGATTGCACAGCTTTTATCGCTTATATATTCTTGTTTCTTGGTAGCTGATTGTGTTTATCTTGTTTGCAGCCAATAGGAAATATCAATGACAGATTTTATGCTTTATGCTTGGAAGATAGTGGTGTCTTGTACGAGGATCCATACATTCAGGTATTATTTTCTTTTTATCAATTTTTTTTGGTACTCTATGCTCTCATGTTAATTCAGCACTTTTAGGATTGGCTATCATCTCTTCATGTTTATGCCTCCTCCTTCTGCTGCATTGTACTGACTTTGAATTCTTGTAAATCTTGCGAATATGTTATTCAGATTGGTATTAAAGCAGAATGGCGGGCACAGCATGGGCGTCTTGTTCTTTTCTTGGGAAAAAAAAACACTTCTCCACTTAATTCTGTTCAAGCTCTAATATTACCTCCTGCCCATTTAAAGATGGAGCTCTTATTAGTACCAGAAACTATCCCTCCTCGAGCACAAGTGAAAAAGCTTGTAACTAATTGTTCATTGTTGAATATCTTATTTCTATATTGCTGTTGACCCTGTTCTCCTCAATCTCGTTTTCCTCTTCGATTATATAGGTTCAATATTCGCCCAAATAGGGATGTTGAGATATTCTTTTGCACAATTGTAATGTGCTTAGTGAGTTTTTCTCTTTTAGTCACTTGGGGTGAGGATTTACTGAATTTGTTTGTGTTACGGAACCTGATAGCATTGTAAAATATTACATGTGGAGCAGAACGAGCTGTAATAGTTTGCATTTGATTGTCAATGAATAGTTACATTTTCTTAGTTTCAATTAGAATTTTGATAATCCTTCACCCTCTGATCTCCTGAAAATCCTGCTGCCTCAATTCTAGAACCTATACTAAATGAACACATACAATATGCATTCAAACCGATATCATAAGAAAATTATGCTGGAAATGTGATATATACACAAAGTAATGAGATAGTAAAAGCCTAGTCTCCCAGCAAAAAAAAATAAT
>CATIWF010202523.1:0-135696 GCA_949630135.1 Balakata baccata
TTAACTACTGCATTCATAATATAATCAACAACTTGAATATTTATTTATTATGAATGTGAAATATACATGTGTCCATTGTGGTATAATAATTAATATATAAAAAACTGTGAATGCACTAGGGCATACACACTACTGATAACACAAACATCTCACAACGCAATTCATTTCATTTCAATATTCAAAATCAAATTTAATTACACAAACTTCTAATTAATCAATAAAAAAACACAGCTAATTATTGAAAATTAAAAGGACGGCAGGTAGTGGTGGGTTTGGTATCTTTAACACCGCCGGCCGTAAACAGACAAAAAAAAAAAAAAAACCCTTTTGTATTTTAGTTAGAAATTGAACATTTCACTCAAAATCTCTCATCTACGCTGTAATTAATTAATAGTTGATGTGTGAATTCAGCTTATCCCATAATCTCTTTATGTCCTTTTGCATGCTGTTAAGAAGCAGTTAGAATTACTATTGAGCGATAAAAAAACAGTTTTAAAATTTTTTTTATTTAATTTACTGTTTTTTTAAATTATTTATAACTAAAAAAATATCTATTTATATATTTTTATCTAAAAATAATTTTTAAGATTTAAAAAAATTTAAAATATAATTTTTTTTCTAAAAAATACTTTTCCGAAATACAGTACCAAAACAAGCCCTAAACTTGTCTTTTTAAAATGGAAACTCTACTTGCCAATAGAGTTGATTTAAGAATTTGTGTAGCATTGAGCAAAGAGTTAAGTAGATGGTCCTTTAATATTATAAATAAAAAATTTTAAAATTATTCAAAATTTACTTTTCCATAAGCAAAATCACTAATTAAAATATAATGTTTAAGTTTAAAAGGTAATTCTTTTTCAATAGACAATATGATCAAATTACTCAATTTTTTGTGACATTATTGAATGTAAATAAAATTTTATTAATTTTAATTTTCAAAAACTTCTTTCTGCTAAAGCCAACAGTAAAAATGAATAACAAA
The DNA here is from genome assembly GCA_949630135.1 of Balakata baccata. Taxonomy (NCBI): domain Eukaryota; kingdom Viridiplantae; phylum Streptophyta; class Magnoliopsida; order Malpighiales; family Euphorbiaceae; genus Balakata; species Balakata baccata. The sequence goes on from CATIWF010202523.1 coordinate 983, forward strand.
TTTAATAAATAGCATTTTGAATTTTATAATTAGCCATTGAAACTTTGAATTTAATAATTAGCCATTGGAGTATCCTAAACTAGTATAACAAATCTAATAATTAATATGTTTGATATTCAAAATCTCTTTTTTTTTTTATATATAATTAATACCCTAACAAAATTTGAGACCCTAAACTCATATACTCCTTTATATATATATATATATATATAAAATTAATATTCTAATAAATTTGGGGGCATAATCTTGTATAATTAATGGAAAAAAAATTTAGAAGCTCTTAAAAATTGGAAGCCTAGGCACAAGTCTTTGTGGCTTACCCTCGAGTCAGCCTACTTGTCAGTATTATGGGTGTAATCGAGTTGAGTCGATACAGTGTCAAGCTTGAACTCAATTCGATTAAAAAATTTGAAACTCAAATTTAACTCGAACTAAATCGAGTATTTTTTTCAATGGTTCAAAACTCAACTCAAAAAATATTCAAATTGTTCGAGCTTGACTCGAATCAACTAAAAAATTTAATAAATTGTATATTCGGCTCAACTCGATTAAGCTATAATGTATTAAAATACTAAAGACATAAAAGTAATTTAATAAATAATAATAAAAAAAGATATTTGATTAAGCTCGTGAACTTCGTGAATCGAGTATTATGATATTCGAACTAGAGTTGACAAACTATTTGAGTTCGACTCAATTAACTACAAGTCGAATTCGAGTATTTTACAAATCGAGTTTGAATAATTCAGGAGTAGCTTGACTTATTTACACCTCCACTAATTATTTATTCATTTTTTTTGTCCCCATTTCCTATGAGATGTTATTGTCAATTTTTTTTCAGGCTTTGTTGGTATTACACTTAAGACAAATGCAATTTTTTTAAAATAGTTTTACTTTTAATTTGTTTGAAATTCGAAAACCATTTTTCCAGTTTTGGTGTGTGTCATCGGTATAACTTATTGATTGCAATCCAATTGTATGTTAAATAGGGTGTTTATAGTTCGATTTGGTCGACTTAAACTAAAAATTTAAAACCAAATCAATAAAGTTGGTTTTCAAATATTTCAATTTTTTTTATTAAACCATTTACTATTAAAAATATTTAAATCAATGTCATTTGAATTATGTTTGGTTGGTCGGTTTAGTTTTGTAATACCCTATCATATAAGTGTTATAAATCAAATACAAGAAATATGAGAAATGTTAATTCAATATTCAAATTCAATAGTAGAAAATGGAAAACCAATCTGAGGCCTGTGTAGCACACAATTTTCTTAAGACAAATTCGCGTCCTACACGGATATTTAGGATAACCGGCGTTTGTCTCCCAGGATACAACAGATTCCAAGCAGTTGTTGAACACACAACACCTACTTACAGCGAACTTTGCTTTGCCACAACCTCTATCACTTGAGAAGAAGAAGGAGAAGAAAGAAAGAAACTATCAAAGTATGATTTCTTAAACAACTTAAAAATTTAAGCATAAACCACCTATTTATATTAGATGGAGGAGACAATGGATTAATTGTGATTAATTTTCTTTAAAAGCTGTCAATAATGTCTTTATAACTCTCAAATAATAGTGAAATTAATCTTTGAAATATCAGAAATTGACATTCCAAAAGACATGAAGCTCAAAGGTTCATTCTGTAACAGAATCCACACGGGCGTGTGGATCCACACGCATTGGGTCATCCCGGCCCATGGATTTGTACCCCCCCTGCGCCTGAGCGCGCAAGAGAGAGCATTCCATTATACTTTTCTTACCTATGTAAGAAAACATTTCTATATATAAACACAAATCCAACTTCAATTCTTAGTGATGTGGGACAAATTCTCACTCACTTTTCACTTTTAAATCTCCTTATCATACTTATCATAGAGCTTACTTTGCGTTTCAATTTCTATTCACACATCTTCCATTTTGAGCATATGAATACATTAATTCATAGTCCTCATGTCAAAGAATATATATCCGGGTATTTTTCCCAAGACCGAGTTGTTGAACCCACCGTATAATTCTCTCAAAATGGTTCATAATCACAATTTTCCAACAATAAGTGGAACGCTACATAGCTAAGTGATCCTGCCGAATAATTTTTTTTTGTTTTTATTATTTCTATTTACCAGTTTATATCAAATTAGGCATGCATTTTCAATTTTTTTCTTACCTCTTGTTGTACACATACATATTTCTTGTTATAACTATCATCTATATTTTAAATATTTTCATTTATGAAACATACTTTTAATACATATATAAAATATATTATCTAAACTCATATGTATGATTAAAATCAAAATAAAAATACAAAATAACCGACCAAATAGTCATATTTTCAGTGTCTCCTCTGATATAGACTCAGACTTTTCTTGATTAACTTTAAGTTGTTTATTTCCATCACATGTATACTTGTTTTCCATATTGAATATTCATTATACATTTGCATAATCAATTAATCCCAAAGTTAAAATCATGTCATTATATAATATTTCATCTTATTTGACCAATTATAAAATATTAATATACTTTAGTTTTATTATCAAATTATAAGGAAAATATACAAAGCACGTACATATTTAGATCCAATCAATCATCAAAATATTTTACACCATTTTAAAATTCAACTTATGCCCAAATTATCTATCTATCATAATCTATTTATAAACCAACATTGAATATACATTTGTTATTTTAATTCACGTCCGTACTCAGTTCATGCAAGTTACATTGTTAAACGTTTTATTTTATATATATATAGCCACATTTATTTTACAACATGTGTCACAAAAAAAAATTCCATATACTAACATAGTTTTTATACAAAGTGAGATTTATTACATAATCAATATGTATACAATATTCTTATCTTTATAAAATTTATTTGTAACATTTACTCTTTTCATATAAATATTTGGTTCAATCAAGCCCAAAACACTTATGTCTGAACTCATCAATAGGAATACGGGTTGTCATTATCGGTCTGTTTAAATTATAGTATTATTATTGGCTTTTTAAATAATGGTATCATCATCAGTTTTTTAAATAATAGTATCATAACATATATTAAAATTGTATCATGTGTATATATATGTTTCTTCCCCTGATTAGCATGTCAACTATCCACTATTCTAGTTTTAGATTAAGCGACTAGGACTTTGACATTATTTTCAATATTTCAAATACCACATATTAATATATGTATTATATATCTATATGTACCAATAAAATTTAGATTTCCAACAATTATCTCACATAATGTAAATTTTATTTTTATGGCAAATTCTGGACTTAGGTTTGGACCTCAATTTCAGCTCACTTCTAGTTGATTCAGATCTTATAGTCTTTTATGAACTTTTAGGTTAATGTCTTAACTTCAATTTGCAAAAAGAATCATTATAATATGAATTTTTTTATTAAAAGTTACGACCAATTTACTGAGTTATGTTCAGTCAAAATATGTTTAGTATTTTCTTGGTACTTCTAGGTCCAAGATTTTGCAGTCAAATTTAGCCTAGTCAGAACCCGAATTGAAACTTATGTTCTTCATAACATTTTTAGTACTATGAGTTAAATTTTATTTCTAATTAGCTTCATATCAATCCTATTACTGCAACATAAGTTATGATTAAATTCATCAAGGTTGTTCCAGTGAGTCTATAACATGACATCTATTGGACTCATTGCAAATTAATTCATTTAATAACCATATGCAATCATACTTATGTTTAAATACATGCATAAATTTCAACATTTAACTCCAATTTATTATGACATGTAAGATTTTTATGAAAGAAACACATACCAAAACAATTATTTCATACTCTTAAGCTTACCATTTCCTTCATACACATTTATTATACATTCAACAATCACCTACTAATCCTTATTCATAAATATGTCATAGCACATAAGTTCATTACTTTTCAATAATTTTTACATATTAACAACCCAAACATATTGTTTCAAGTTCATAATCATATCACCTTACAAAAAATTATCAATTAAGCATATACATGCACAATCAAACATGCAAATGGGTGAATTAAAATGCAAATTTATACAGACCTTAATGAAGTTTTACCCAAAATCCAAACCTAATGAGCTTGTTTATCCTTTTTGATAGTCATCTCCTTCTTCAACTTGTTAAGAGCTAAGAACAAATTAATTTAGAATAATTTTGCTGTGAATCTTGAGAGAAAGGATGAAGGAGAGAGGCTGTTAGGTGGGAGGAAAAAGAAGAGTGGAAATGTCTTTAAGAAATATGTAGAAGCAAGACTTTTAAAGCAACAAAAAAAAAACCACTCCACGGCCTTAGACTTTAGTTCCCGTCCACTTTGCCTCTTTTTTTTTTACTTATTTATTTAGTATTATTTCTATATTTTTTATATGTATCTAGTTTCACTAGTCCTTACGGAAATACAATTTAATTGTGTGATCAAATATAATCAAATTAACTATGTTTATCAATTTAATATATTTTAATTTCTAATTTAGTCATGTATTCCATTTTATTCCTAATGTCTTTTATGTGGTTTCTATGTATATCACTCCCACATTTATTCTAACTAAGCCCTAATTAGCGGGCGTTACAAGTATGGTTCAGCTTGATAAATAAATGAACAAATTAAAAAATTATAATATCATAAAATTTCGACAAATATTAACTTAAAACCATAATCAAAATAACAATATAAAAATCATCCAAAATATAAAAATTCAGCCCACTACTTTAACTTATAGAAAATCCAAAAGATAATTTGTAGATTCGTAAAATAAATTTTAGCTAAATCGTAGTGTTCCAAAGCATTCATCCATCAAAACTAGCTTGCTCCGAATTAGATTTAACACTTGACCCTGAAAATTCTATATGAAAAACAATTAAATTAGATAAAAACTTATACAACTATAGTATCTATATATTGAGCACACATAATTTTTCTATATGTAATACAATCTTTTTTAAATACAAAAATAATCTAACATGTTATGCAAAAAAAAATTATATAACTTTTTATATTGGTCAAGCTAGTTGCCTGAAATTAAATGTAATAACCTAAAAAATTTTACAGTATTTGAATTTTGAGATAATATCTAATAACTAAAGTAATCTAAAATATTATAAAAAAAATATAAATTTTCTATATGTGATGTCAACTCAAGGTTTAATCCGCAAGTACACGAACCAATTGTAAAATGACAAGTGTCTTCCCAGAGTCGATCTCACAAGGAAACATTAGCTTAGACTTCTAATTACTTTAATTACCAATGAACACGAAATGCAACCTAAACACTCTAATCTGTTTGATTTGATTTTGATTAAAAATTAAATTAATAAAACAATGAATTAAATTGAAAAGTAATTAAAGAATAAAATCAATGGATAAAGTGGGTACCCGATTTTGCTAACCCAATTTCGCATTCCCTCCCAAGCATTAAATTCGTAGAATTAATATTTCATGGCGATCACCTTATGCATTAGCTAATGTTCAATCCAATTTTTAGGTTAGATTAAAGATGATGTGTCTAATAATTAAACCCTAACATATTCATTCCTAATTCAATCATTGTTGGCCAATGAATCATTAAACTAGAAATTAATTAAGTGTAATTAAATTGAAATGGAAATAATAAATTCATCCAACAAAATAATGTGAGTTTATTACAAAATTGGGATTGCTAAATAGGTTTCCAAAAAGAATTTAGCCTAACATGAATACTAAATAAATCAATATAATATTCATAGTCAAACAAATATTGTAGCAGCAATTGAGAAGAAGAGAAAAGCTATGATGCTCCCTTAACTCTTCAAATCTGGAAATTGGAGGTTGGTGGTCTCCAATCCTTCAAGCACAAGTCAAAATAATCCTCAAGAGCAAAAATAATTCCTTCCTCTAACAACTGATCTACTGAAGAATGAGATTGCCCACCAAAAAGTCTCTTGTGTGTGCAGGAATTTGAAGGAGAAGATGAAAAGATTCGAAACCCTAGAATGCGTCTCCCTCAAGTCTCAGAGAAAAAGATGAAATAAATGACTAAACTTTAGTTCTCCGCTCTCCCCCCTTCCAAGATGTGTTATTTTCCTTTTATAGGAGTGAAAAACCTTAAAAGAGTTGATAAAAATCGGGTTTGATAGTTATCCACGTGATCTGCACTGTCCAGTAGTCGCATGCACGTGACGAGCGTCACGCTCGTGACAGATTACTGTTAACTTGGCTGTTGACTTCTCTTGCACAGCGTCGCTTGCACGCGATGGGCGTCACGTGTGTGACAGACTGCCCACTGCCTTCATCCTGTCATGACCAAGCGATGGTCATCACGAAGTCGCGATGAACTTTTCTTCACACATCAATTTTTCTTATTTCCTCAACACCTCTAATGGATTCCATTGTCACCCAAAGCACCTCCACAACTCAAATCAAACATCAAAACATGTCCTTCATGCTTCTTTCCACCACCTAATATCTAAAATCATGAAAAACACAATTAGATATCAAATTTGTCCATAAATCACATAAAAATAAGAAAACTAAACAACTAAAAGTACATAATATATATATATATATATATAAGATCCTATATTATTGGTTTAGTTTTATTGGATTTGTATTTTCTTAATCCAAAACCAAACAAAAAAATTGATTTATAAAAATTTCAAAATCGTAACCATATATGAAACCACTTAAACCATAATTTTTAGCTTGAATTGAATTGAATTGGTTTGGTTTGGTCAGTTTAGTTAATTTTTCTTCAGCCCCAAATGCTAGTTTTTAGGTCAAATGTATAAATTTACCCTCAAAATATATTCAAAAAGACGAGTCAGCCCATAAAATATGACTCAATACTATTATACCCTTAAACTATAAAATCGATCAAATTGAACCCCTTAAGTTTGCAACTATTAACCCCTGCCGTTGAATGAACTCGATTGGCATATAAATCAATTATATTGCGACACGTGTCATAAAGATTTATAAGCTAAATGTATAAATTTTCCCCTAAAGTATATTAAAAAGAACAAATTAGCCTCTAAAGTATGCAATCGGTTCAATTATACCCCTAAACTATGAAATCGGTCCAATCGAACCCTTTAAGATTTATTTGTTACCCACCGTTAACTCATGTATTAAGTGAACTCGGTTGCCACATGGACCAATCATATTGCGATATGTGTCATAAAGATTTATCTGTTCCTCCATCAATACGACATCGTTTGAAGTTATTTTTTAAAAAAAAAATCCAAACTATGTTGTTTTGGACATTATAAAAAATAAAAAATAAAATAATAATAATAATAATAAATCAATTATAAAATACCCGATTTATTATAGAAATCCTAAATTCTCCTCCAGAAAAAAAAAAAAAAAGAAAAATCAATCTAGCAACTAAAATTCTAAGAATTAAGTTATAACTACAAAAATTTGCAAAGAACAACACTAGAACACCCATCTTAGCCTACACAGTATAAGCATAAATAATTTTTAAAAAAAGAAAAGAAAAGAAAAAGAAGTACTTGAAACAATTAAAATCCGTGAATACCCAAGAACAAGAAAGAAGAGGGGATCATAAATTTATAGGGTTTGAAAAACTTATAAAGAACAATCAAATATTCAAACTGATAAATTTGAAGTTAAATTTACCTGAAAAAAATTAGAAAGAATTAAAAGATTATAATCAAAAGAATTGTAACAAAGCGAGCTTAGTGATTGTGGTTGAGATAGATTGAAGGAAAAGGAATGACAGCTTAACTTATATTTGAATAGAAAAATCTTGAGTAGTTCAATTGGACAGATTTCATTGTTTATGAGTATAATTGAACTGATTACGTACTTTATGGGCTAATTTATTTTTTTAAATATACTTTAGGGGCTAATTGTACATTTGGCTTATAAATTTTCATAACACATGTCGTAATATAATTGATTTATGTGACAACCGAGTTCATTCAATAGTAGGAATTAATAGTAGATAATGGCTGCAAACTTGAGCAGTTCAATTGGACCAATTTTATAGTTTAGGAGTATAATTATACTAAGTCATACTTTAGAAGTTGACTCTTTTTTTTTTTTATATATTTTAGGGGTAAATTTATAGATTTAGCTTAGTTTTTATACATAATAAATAAAATACTATTGTGTATAATTAATTCAAAATATTAAATTATAATATATGTAAAAATATAATAAAATAATTTTTTTTTGTACTTACTAGAAAATAAATCAATGAAAAATTTATGCTTACCTAATAATTCTTGTTGGGGATGACAATGGGTAGCATACCCGTGAAAAATGATATATCTGAACCCGATTATATATACACTTATCTGTACTCGTACCAAATCTGATTAGTATTATCCATTTATCATTAAAAAATTTAAAATCAAATTAAAACTAAATAAATAATTAAAAATTATTAAAAATATACAAACAATCTATTATAAATTACTACAAAATCAAATAAAACAAACAAAATAAAAATTTAACACATTTAAATTAAAATAATTCATCAAATCGTATAAAAATAACATTAAAACAATAAAATTTAAATATTCTACATTATGATAAAAAAGTTATATTTCAAAATTTTAATTTCCATTACATTTTTAATTCAACAACACATAAAAAATAATTAATTATATCATTATATTTAATAAATTACAATAAAATAAATTATATATATGTATAATCGGGTAACAGGTACTCGAAAACCTCTATCCGTACCTATCCCAAAATCCTAATAGAATTACCAATTAGAGTTTAAACGAATTAGAATTAAGCAGATACTCGTAAAACACATATCCGCTGTCATCCCTAATCCTTTTATTTTAAGAGAAGCCTGCATAGTGCATAGAAATATAAAAGCCACATTTACGGTTTTAAAATGGAGCACATTAGTCAATTAAATAAAAAAATCAATGGTTTAACTAGCAAATCCAACTAATTTATTACTGAAAATTTATGATTCTTTCAATGAAAACGAATTTATCAAGCATAAATTATTTCCTGACACTATTAAATATGTGAAACATGTTTAAAAGTAGTGTTCGGTTTAGATGACGGATATAGTTAATAACTTTTTGAACCTCCAATAACTGATAAAGATGTTTGGTAAAAGCAGCTGCTAATAGCTAATAAATAGTTCAAATCAAACAACTATTTATTAAAAAAACTCAATTTTGAAATTTCTTTTAAATAACAGATGTTTTTGCTAATAAAATGATAAAATTAATCTTTTTAAAACAAACTGCACCATTTTTGAAAAATTTTATTAAAAAAATACATCACTTCAAAATTAATATATTCAAAATAAAATATATGATATAAAAATATATATTAAATTAATTAATTATATGTAGATATGATGAAAATTTTTATTTATAATTAATTATATAATTCTATTGTTGATATTATTTTAAATAATAAAATATATAATTATATCAAATAATGATGATATTTTATTTTTTGTTTATTTATATAATATATATATTAAAATATATTATACCTCAATTATAATTTTACATTCCATCCGTAATATATCAATTAATTTTATTAAATACTAATATTAATCACCTACTAAATATCAATTATACTAATATTTATCTTTACCCGCTAATAGCTGAACCAAACGTCAACTGAACACGGTATACTTTGATGGAGGTTTTTATTTTTATTTTTATGGGAGTGGGTATAAAAATCAACGCTGTTCTTATGTTTACTATTTGCTATATATAGAATTGGTCCGGGAATGCAAGTAAATGCTACTCTTCCCAACCACTCAATTAGCTTTTCATATTTATAGTCACCACCGCCCTTTTATTTTTATTATTATTATTATTAAAAAATATACGATTTATTTCTTATAATTTAATATAATATAGTAATATTTTATAATATTTAAAAATTATATTATTTATTTTATACAGTTTTGATATATTATACTAAATATAAGAACAGCATTGATTTTTATATTTATCATTACCTGGTAATAGCTGAACCACTCAATTAGCTTTTCATATTTATAGTCACCAGTCGCCACCGCCCTTTTATTATTATTATTATTATTATTAAAAAAATTATTATTTGATGCTAATATTTTTTTAAAATTTAAAAAATATACGATTTATTTTTTATAATTTAATATAATACAGTAATATCTCATAATATTTGAAAATTATACTATTTATGTTCAATAATTTTGATATATTACACTACTCCTCATAAATTTAATTTATTGAACTAATAACATTCTAAACAAAAGAAAATATTTCGATTCAAAATAATTTAGTTTTAATTACACTTTTTTTAATTTAAAATTAATTAATAATTTTTAATTTTTATAAAATTATAAAAAGTAACAGTTAATATAAAACGGAGAGAGTAATTAATTCACAAAAGCACGGCTATACCCTCTACTTTTGTCATTTATGTATTGTTTTTTTGTCCACATATGACATTGATTGATTGTGTTTTTCGTTTTTTAAGGAAAGACAGTAGTTGATTGTGAAAGTCCAACCAAACCTTTGTATTATATATATGCGGTTGTCTCATTGACTTATTTATTTGAAGGTTTTGGTTTGCCCATTACATATTGTTAGGCATCCTCGTGCATTCCACCTGCTATCCCCCACCCCCTTAAATTTACTACCTTTACTCTTTCAATTTTTTCAACTACTTTGCCTTCTTTATTATTATTATTATTATTATTATTATTATTATTATTATTTCAAACAATTTTATTTTAGAAATGAAAATAGACCGGTTCATGACAGATTTTACCATTTTTGTGTCCGACCCCAAAACTATTATCTTATTTCCAATCCTGTTCCATTTTCCGATGGAAAAATTATTGATTTCCATTCTTGCACCATATGGGGACGGAGGTTACTGACTCCAACTTAATTCGTGTGATTTTATAAAAAAAAATTTCTTTATTTTGAATTAAAAATATATTTAATTATTTTTTATTATTTTGCCCAATTAGTTAATGACATATTTTTAATATTGTATTTTTAAATAAGTATTATATTGTATTTTATTATTTTCTACAAAATTATTAATTTTATTAAAAATACAAATAAGTATTATATATATAAATAAATAATATAGTGAAACGGATTCGAGGTGGGAAAAGATGCAGGGCATAGATCTACTGTTCTCGTCATGTCCCTGCTATAAAAAATCTTAAATTTAGGACGGAACATAAAAATAATAAAAAAAATCTACCTTATTAAGGATGAGGCACCACATGACGGATCCAATTGTCATCCATATTTTGCTTCATTCGAAATCTATTTAACTTTTTGAAAAATTTTCCTCGTTATTTATTACTTTTCATTTTAAAATTTGAGGCATTTCTATTTTCGTATATATTAAACAAATAATTTATATGATTTAGATTACAAAAATTTTAAATATATTTATATACTAATATTAACATATTAATAAACTATAATTTATATTTATTGATTAGGCACATTAAAATAAAATATAGTATAGAAAAGGAAAAACGAATTATTATGAAGAAAGAACATAAATATTTATCTTAATTATTTACTAATTATTTTAAGGATTTTAAATAGCTGATAGTTTCATAAATTAATTATTAATATATTGTTATAAAAATACATATTTGTCTCTAAATTACTAATTTATCATTTATTAAGAGTAATATATAAAATAAAGATAATAAGTATTTTACGGTCATTTTGTATGTCTCCTCTATTTTTACTTTTATATATACTAATTTTTCATTAACATATTTTGCACATAATTATTAAATATTGAACTCGTCATTAATCACTACTTGATTTTTATGTAATTCTTTTATTAATTTGTTTCATCTTATTATGATATTTTATTCATAGTGAATTATGATAGTAATATTTATCTCAGATTTTATCAAATTATTCGTTTGTCTATTATTAAAAGTCACATATAAAATAGAGATAGTAAGTATTTTACGGTTTTAGTTATAATAAATTATGGTAAAGAATTTATAAATTTTTTTATTATAATATGATTATTTATCATTTTAAACTTAATTGTTCATCATTATGAATTTGATTATCTATTGTTTTGAATTTGATTGTTCATTACATATTCATCATTTAGATGTTTAATGTTTATATTTTAATTGAATATCATTTTGAATTTAATTGTTCATCATTTTGAACATAATTTTTCATTACATGTCATTACTTATAACACATTTTTATTACTTATTAAGTTATTAATTATTTAATTACTTATTAATATTTAAGTTAATTAATTTAATAAATAATAAAATAAAATAATTTGATTAATGAATTATCAATACTATTCAATAATAAATTAAATTATTAAATGATAAAATTAATTCAATTAACTAATATGATCAAATTGATGTGCTTACACGTAATTATTAGATATTTGATTCGTCATTAATTATTATTTGGTTTTTATGTAGTTTTTTTATTTTTTATTAATTTATTTCATCTTATTATGATATTTTATTCATAGTGAATTATAGAAGTACATGTTTATTTCAAATTTCATTAAATTACTAATTTGTACATTATTAAGAGTTATCTATGCATAAAAGTAGTAAGTACTTTACAGTCATTTTATCTGTCTCCATTATTTCCAATCATCAATGTGCAATGCACGTGGTTTTTAATAATTAGATTTATTGTCTGACAAATTAATTTTAGTTATTTTTAACTATCATATAATTAAGTCACATTTAATTTAAATACTAATAGTTGTTAATTATATAAAAAAAAATCACTTCATATTATCTTGCCCATTTTATTTGTTAATTTATTAACTTTATACAAATTATCTTATCTATTATATTTCTTTTACAGTGCTTTTCTAATATTTTTTTATTAAATTATTTTTTATTTCTTTTTGATATTAGTTATATATTTTTTATATATAAAATATAGTTACCTAGGTTTAATAGAATTGAATTTCTAATTAATAAATTATTAGTATTATTCACTAATAAATTAAATTATTAAATGATAAAATTAAACCTATTAATTAATACAATTAGGTTGGTTGCGTTGCATGTAATTATTATATATTGGACTCGTATTATAATTCATATGAAGATTACTAATTTGTCCATTATTAAGAGTCATATATAAAATAGAGGTAATAAGTATTTTACAGTCATTTTGCCTATCCCTCAAATTGCTAATTTGTCCATTATTAAGAGTCATATATAAAATAGAAATAATAAATATTTTACAATCATTTTATTTGTCCTTATATTCCCAATCATCTACATGCAATACACGTGATTTTTAATAATTAGACATTTCATTATTAAATAAATAATAATTTTGTCCAGTAAATTAATTGTAGTTACTTTTAATTATCATGTAATTAAGTCACATTTAATTTAAATACTAATAATTTTTAATTACATTTGATTTTTATAATTTATATAAAAGTAAATTATATTATACTATGCAAGTAAATTTTAAAAACTTAACTCATTTTGTATATGATTAAAATAAATTAATTATTAAACTATGTAAAAATTATTAAAAAATTATAACTTTTCAAATAACTATGAAAATTGTACTCAATATTTTGAAATTTATATTATATATTACGTGTATGGTTGTAATTTAATTTAGACTCATCATTAAATAAATTTAATATTTCAGTGAAAATAATTATTGTTGTATTTTGAATGAAAATATCCTATCGTTATTTTTTTATCATGCTTTCGTAATATTTTCTTATCAAATTAAATTTTCTTTCTTTTTAAATTTGCATATTCCCTTATTCTTACTTTTATATATAGTATGATGATATGATTATGATTTTTCATTAACGTACTTTGCACATAATTATTGAATATTAAACTCGTATTATAACTCATATAAAAATTACTAATTTGTCCATTATTAAGAATCATATATAAAATAGAGGTAATAAGTAATTTACAATCATTTTGTATATACCCATATTCCTAATAAATCACTTACGATGCACATAATTTTTAATAATTGGACTCATAATTATTAAATAAATAATAATAATCTTGTCCATCAAATTAATTTTAGTTACTTGTAATTATCATATAATTAAGTCATATTTAATTTAAATATTAATATTTGTTAATTTTATTTAATTATTATATTTTATATAAAAGTAAATTATATTTTACCATGCATGTAGATCTAATATTAAAAAACTTTTCATTTGAGTTTTTTCCTACTTAATTATAAACATAGGAAGGAGCGGAGACATGATAAGATATAAGGAGAGGCCAATAATAATCAAAGTATGAATAATCAAATATTTATTATATATAATAACAATAAATGTTAGATATATTATATAACTCTAAATATATTAAATATTTATTCTTCAATATTAGTTATTTGGACATTAAATTAAAAAATCGGATTAAATATTAGAATTTTATTTATAATTATCACCTATTTGTAATTCATAAAATAAAAATAATAATACAAAATTTAAATAATAGTATTCATAGAACTTAAAAAAAATGTTGGACATTAAATTAAAAATTGGATTAAATGTTAGAGTTTTATTTATAATTATCACTTATTTGTAATTAAAAATAATATTATTAATTTTCATTAATAGTATTCCAGGAACATAAAAAAAATATTGGATATTAATATTTTTTATTAATTTATTTTTTGGTTTTTAATATATACAACATAGTCATCTAGTCTTAATAGAATTTAAATTCTAATTAATAAATTATTAATATTATTCACTAATAAATTCAATTAGTAAATGACAAAATTAACCCAATTAACTAATTATATATTAATATTTATTAATTATATTTTATTCTTATATTTTATATAAAAATAAATTACATTTTACTATGTATGTAAATTCTAATCTTGCAAAATTTCTTCTTTCAGCTTTCTCCTACTTAATTATAAACATAAGCAAGGGTAGATTTAAGATAAGATATAAGGAGGGGCCAACAATAATAAAAGTATGAATGATCACATATTTATTATATATATAATAATAATAAAAGTTAGATATATTATATAATTCTAAATATATCAAATGTTTCTTCTTCAATATCAATTCTTTGAACATTAAATTAAAAATCGGATTAAATGTTAGAGTTTTATTTATAATTATCACTTATTTGTAATTCATAAATTAAAAATAATAATATAAAATTTAAATAATAGTATTTACGGAACTTAAGAAAATGTTGGACATTAAATTAAAAATGGATTAAAGGTTAGAGTTTTATTTATAATTACCATTTATTTGTACTTAAAAATAATACTATTAATTTTCATTAATAGTATTCCAGGAAAAAAAATGTTGAATATTAATATTTGTTATTAATTTATTTTTTTTCTTTTTTATATAATAGAATTGAACTTCAAATTAATGAATTATTAATATTATTTACTAATAAATTCAATTAGTAAATGATAAAATTAATCCAATTAACTAATACAATCAGGTTGACATTTCAATAAATTTGCTAATTCTCCATATTCCCACTTTTATATATAGTATGATTAATGATGTATATGCGGAAAGAGATATATTCCTATGCTACCAATACAAAAATTAACAATCATGAACAAAATTAATCTAAAAGTTAAATTCTTTACATCAAAGTTCCTCCATTATTTTTTCTAATCAAGTATATGATATGGTAGAAAAGAGATAGAAATTTTGAATTCAAATTGTTTAAAAGATTTAGAGTTTTTGTTTTTCAAAAAAGAAAAAGATTTATAGAGTTTTCAAACAATTGAACATATCCCCTATTGGAGTTTGCATATACATCTTATACATGTTATGTAGCGAAAAATTAAAATTTTATAAACTCCAAAAAGAAAATTAACCTATATAATCATAAACAATTAAAACTATCTAATAGTAGAAGATTATTATCTTTCAAAACCGAGTATTGTTCCTTCAATAGGGGCAAAGACTTTTTAGCGAACCTTATACTCATTATAGCTAATCTTATAGCGAAGGTTTTAAACCACTTCTAGGGAGGTTTGGTAATTAAAGACTGTCTGGACTAATTTGGAAACATTGGAAAATTTACTTTATACCTACTGTTTCATCTAGTTTTTGGTTTGCGACTCTAATAGAAGGAAAGGGTAAGCTCTCTGCTCTATTTGCTTGCAATGCTGTATATATCTATCAAAGTTGGCGAATGCTTCTTTAACCTTATACTCATTACGCTGTTCAAATGAACTCGTTGGCTCCGCATCTATCGAAAGTGGGTAACCTTTGTCATCGTCAATTCTTACTGGGTTGTAGCAAATCACATTAATTCTCTAGGATCACCTCTGATGGTATCCACACGAAGAGAGAAGAGGGAAAACCTTTAAGGGAATGACTTGAATTAATCTAATGTGCTAGCAAAAGATTAATCCTTTGAGAGAAAAACAAGAGAAGAATTAACACTCAATTGTCTGTGTTACAGCTGCTCAAAATAGTCTATAAAAGGACTATTTAAACCCCACACAAAATTAGGGTTTGAAACCCTTGATTATGAAATCCTAATTAGATTAAAATTCCTAATCTTTTGCATATCCTTATCAAAAAACTTATTTTTCGCTCGAAAAATTGCCCATATTGAGCGAGTCTTGGCTGGAAAACCACTTTTCTAGTCTGAATTTTGTGTCATTTCAATCCAGTAGCTTTTTCCAAGTGGGAGATTTCTTTTTCCGATTGGTACCTTCGTCCCGCCTGGGAACTACATTCCCGATTGGGAAAGTGTCTGGACTTGATTTTTCCGTCGTTTTTTGGATCAGATCTAAAAGTCCATTTTACTTCTCTTTCATACCTTTAGTGATGTGACTCATTAGGTTTTCAATTATATTGGCCACTCAGATTAATACTTAATCTCGAGTAGATCATGAACAGTATCTAGCAACATATCATGATTCCCAATTAGTCGAAAAGTAGTGGTTTAAATATGAACCTTTCCATAGATAATTGTTCGTGCAATTCGTCCTTTCACCATTATATTCCCTATTAGGTTCAGAGCATGAATTATGTGTTAGATCCTGTCACTTAGACATCAACTTGAGTGCTATATTATAGACATGCAATCAAATGATCAATTTTCTAATCTTACAGGTATAAGTGAGCCCTTCATGAAATTGGTTTAATTGAAGAAGCATCATATATATCCATCGACATTTACTAGCGAAATCAAGTTTGACCTGCTTGTCACAGTAACAACTGTGGAAATAATTTTTTTACAATGAAACTTGCCAAGAATCCATTACACAACCAACTTTAAGATGAATTAATGAATGATTGTTTGATCACATATATTGAGAAAGACATCTTTAATTTCATTGATGTTGAAAATATTATTCAAATATTTCAAAATATAGTACATCAGAAATGGTTATTATAATGAAATACATTACGGAAAAGTCATTTGATAAAATTTAGCAAACCTGATTAACTTTCTCTTATCAAATCACTTGGATCAAGACATGACATATAAGATAATAACTCAATATTCACCTCATCAAAATATTTGTTCAACTCTTGAAGTTGCATATCTATCATTGTGTAAATATATAGGATATATAACTTAATTTTAGTCCAAATTCCTAAGTATACATACTAAGCAGAGCTAGTAATTTGTGATACGATACGATTAAACGATACGAAACAATACAGATTTGGACGAATATGAGTTTGACCTTAATGGATATAGATCATAATCATGTTAACACGATTAAAACACAGAAAAAATCGTATTATAAATGGATTTGACCTACTTAACCTGTTAAAACACGATTAAAAATATATAAAAAATTTAAATCTATATTATAGTATTTTAAATGTTTATATACAATAAATTTATAAAACATTATGTTAAAATTAATTGTATTAGTATATTTTATATATAAATAAGTATAAATAAATATTGTATAACTATTATTTTTATAATTATATTAATATTCGGGTATAATTGTATTTCATATTATATATATATATATGTGTGTGTGTGTGTGTGGACATATTTAGTTGATTGTGTTTAATAGTTTTATGTAATATGACGTGTATACGAGATACAATATGATTAAAGCGATGCGATATGAAATATGACACAATATAATTAGACATGATATGATTAGACACAAATTATCAGCTCTAATACTAAGCATATTATTCATAAATTTTTTTTGAAAATCTCCCACTAGTCCTTAATTGTGTCTTGCCAATGTTTTTTGTACACATTTCACAAAGATTGTGAAAACTAGCCCGATCAACGAACCGAGAGAAATAGCATGTCACGGATTTAAGGTTGAATTAGTGTACGTGATATTTTCATAAAATATACATAATAAATCAATAAATTATAATATGTCTTATATATAATAAAAATAAAAACACAATATTTATTTTATAAACAATAATATGTTAAAAAAAAAAAGTAATGTACATAATATAATTAAAAAAAAAAAAGCCTCCTTCCATCACACACAAAGGTAAAATTTCTCAAATCTATCGAGCAATTGTTGTGATTATATACTTCTTTTTCGATATATCTTTTAATTCCTTCAAAAGTTATCACAAGTAACTTTATATAATTTTCCTATATTTCTGTACTTTAGTGCAGTGCATAACCAAAAAAATATGTATACTGTATATTATTAAGCTTAGAATATACAGTCACTAAATTACTTATATTATTCTTATTTTAAACTTACTATAGTTTTTCAAAAGGCAAAATCGAATCATAGTATGAAGAAATGAGTGACAATTCTATAGTACCAAAAAATACGATGAAAACAGTCCAAACCTGACCAGTTCTAAGTTTTTCCGGTTGAACCAGCCGGATCGACAGTTTTAAGTATCAAAATAGCTCGACCTAGTGACTGATTTTTTATTTTTCTGAATGAACCGACCAGACCGGTTTTTACACCTATACTTTTCACCATATATTTTTAATGTAAAAATATATCACTTATAAAATTTATTATTTTTAATTTGAAAGTGTATGATGCAAAGCCAATAAGGATGCAGTGGTGTACCCCTTCAACCGTCGTGCACCGCTTCTGTTAGCACATAGTAACTCCAATTCTAAATTTCTAATTAGTTGGTTTGGTTATTAAATGTTGGCCATTGGCCAGCCCTTATCCCTTCATAACACATCACACAATTGTATTCGACAAAATAACTACACAACATGTGCTTCCTCCAATTGTCAACTTCTTTTTGAATAACAAGAGAAAATCAATTTTAAATTACTGTGACTATTTTTTAAAATAAAATAAAAGATTATATTTATAATTTATTTTAGATGTATGAATAAGATTTTTACTTTTTGGTTGGACTCTGACTAGGCTAAATATATACTACAATTATGGAAAATAATATATATAGGGTACATTTGTTATTGAGTTTTGAAAAAACGTTTCTCAGGAAAAGATTTGTATTTTTAATTTTTTTAATTTTTGAAAATTGCTTTTTGATAGAAGCAGCTAAATAAATATTTTTTTTTCAGAAACAAATTTGGAAAAAATAATTTATAAAAAATTAAAAAAAAAAGTAAATTAAATAAAAAAATTCAAAATCTATTTTTATGACACTCAATAATAATACCAAACATCCCATAGTTTACTATTAGCTAGATTTTTCTGCTGCATTCCAACATTAAAATATTGGCTTTGGAGTATTTTTTCAAGCTTTTGAAATATATTATTACATATTTGTTCAATTTCTCAAAATCCCATATTGATCATTTTCTGTTTGTATCGGTATAAATGGAGTGTTTATTACTATTTTCTTTATTATTTTCTCCATCATTTAAATAAAAATAATAAAGGATGAAAAAATAATAAAAAGAAGTCATAATAAAATATTTCTCTATTTGTAATACGCTAACTCCATGCCATGTCCCTATTTAACTAAAGCAAATAACAATCAAGGTTAATTTAGTGAGATTTAATTATGAACATTTAGAAATTGAATTCTAACAAGAAATATGAGAAACTTCTAATTAATTAAAAATTATAGAATTACTTATGCAGTTAAACATACAAGTTTCTTCCATTTTTAATGTATTAAATTAAATCAACCCCATATGGATCTATATGTCACATAGATTATCTTCTAGATTATTAAAAATATATAGATAAATATATATTTGCATGATTGTATATAAAGCAAAGATACATCAAACAAGACAGAAAAAACAAAACATTACTTATATATATGCCTCTCCAGCTATAATAAATTCTCTTTCCAAAAAAAAAAAAAAAAGCTGTCATAAATTAATAATTCTCCATCCTGAAGGAAAAGAAAATCATTATTCATGCAATTTGCCAAAAAGTTAAATTTAACTTATGCCGACCCTTTATTTCAAGATCTTTAAATCCAAGAAGCCTAACAAAAAGCTTCAAAATGTCCATATTCACTCTTCCTCTTTTCTTGATTTTCTTTCCTCTCTAGCCATATGGCAGACTTCATCCAGACTACGGCGACGGAAACCACAGCCAAACGCCAAAGATCAACTCACGGCAACTTCCACCGGCTGCAGAGGGACCAGTCCGATCTTATACCAGGCTTGCCAAACCAGGTAGCTCAGCTTTGCCTCTCTCTTGTTCCTCCTTCCTTGCTTTACTCCGTTTGCCGTTCATGGCAGCGTTTAATCTATTCTCCTTCTTTTCCTCCTTTTCTTTCTCTCTACACAGTTTTATCCTCCACAAACACTGATAATTCAATTCAAATTTTCTCTTTTGATACTATATCCTCCAGGTGGGACCCTCTCCCTCCTCCGCCACCGGACCCTCCTCTCCGCCTTATCCACCGCCACCCATCTTTCATTTCGCGCCACCTACCTATCCAATCTGTTTGTGTTTCCGGTCATCTAATTCTTCTCGCTGCCACCACTGACAATTTTTTCCCGGCCCTTTCTCGCCCTCTCATTTTCAATCCACTTTCTCGCAAATGGGCTTTTGGGCCTCCCCTCGACGCCCCCCGCCGGTGGTGCGCTGCCGGAGTGATAAATGGCGCCATTTACGCGGCAAGTGGGATCGGGTCCCAGTTCTCCGCAGATGTGGCTAAATTAGTGGAAAAATGGGACTTTGTTCGTCATAAAAATGGTTGCTTGACAAGCAGAAACAAGGGTTGCCAGTGCAAATGGGAGAAGGTGAAAGGGCTTAAAGATGGAGGATTTAGCAGAGACGCAACTGATGCAATAGCATGGAGAGGGAAACTATGTATGGTGAATGTTAAAGGAGATGCAGCGAAAACAGGGTTGGTCTATGACACTAAAAATGATGCTTGGGAGGATATGCCGGAGGGGATGCTCAGTGGGTGGAAAGGGCCGGCGGCCGCCATGGATGAGGAGGTGATGTATGTGGTGGATGAAGGCAAAGGTGCACTTAAACAGTACGACCCAAAAAGGGATGATTGGGACAATATAATGCAGTCTGACAGGCTTATAGGAGCACAGCAGATAGCTGTAAGTGGTGGTAGAGTTTGCGTCGTTTGCGGAGGTGGTGAGATTGTGGTGGTGGATGTGGTGGCAGAGCCCGTGAGGCTGTGGACTGTGGAAACGCCACCGGGATTTGAAGCGTTGGCAATTCATATATTGCCGAGGATGAATCCGGTACTGCAATAATTGGCCATAGCGACCTTTCATCAAAATCTTTTTTTTTTCTCCTCTAATTTCAGTAATTTTTTTTATTCATTTGAGACAGCGCACAAATAGTGAATTTTGAAATTTTTTAATGTAGATATCCGAAAGTTATAATTTGTCTTTATACATGAGATAATTGTTCAGAATTCCACATTTTGTTTGTAACGAATGAATTACGATTGTGTAGTTTATTTATAAATAAATTATTATGTTTGAAAGGATATAATTTAAAATATAGAATTTAATTGAATTTCATTTAATTGTATTTTAAATAAATTCAGAATTTAATATTTATTTATTTCTTAAATTATTTATAGTGACTTTTATAAAAGAAAAGTATGTGACCTGATTGGTTAAAAAAGAAACTAATCTTGTTGGTTTTAAATTTCTTAATTAAGAGAAATTTATATTAGGATTCTTTGTTAGAGTTTAATTGCTTTTGAAAATGGAAAAGAGGGAAGAAGATAGAGAATAAAGAAAGAAGAGAAAAATTAGAGTTGTTTTAATTGAATAAATTTAATTTTATCAATAAAATTTATATAATTTATTTTGTAGAATTTATTTATAAATTCTATCTGTTTTGCTAGAATTTGATTTTAATTATAATAATTCTATAAAATTCAATTCTAAAAATTGTAATAGCATCTAATTTTTAAAATTGTAAATGAATTATTCTAAATAGCCTCTTTCTGAGACAATTATATCTGGCACTCGATCGAACCTATTAATTTTTTTTTTTTCTGGTAGTATTTTAATATTAAATAGAAAAAAAAAAAAATCTTTCTTGTTGGCACCTGTTGTTCTCATTTGTCAATATCCCAGTCCCAACTCAAGAAATATCAAGTGGTGGAAATAGATACAAACTAAACAAACACCTCACTTCTTTTGTAGTGGAAGCTAATTTACCTATGCCAATTATGAGTTACATCTATATTAAGTTAAAATTTAAAATTTAAAATCTAATAATACTAAATATCAAGATATATTATAAATACAGGGCATTATAAAAACTCTCTTAAATATGTCTTTGCCCACATAATGATTGACTACTTTTATTATTTAAAAGTCTTCGTTCTTTGAACTCTTTTTAAGTTCTAGACATCTCCTGGCTAAAATATTATCTTGTGCAATTTTTATATCAAAATAATGTAGTTAAGGTTATTTTTCATACTAATAAAATATTTTATATATATTCTTTTAACTCATAAAAAATAAATTTTAATTTTTTAAAAAGGCCATAATTAGCAGGCCACCATTCTTATTTTTTTTAAAAAGTATTTTTAATCTGTATATTATAATATTATTCAATATTCTTCATAAGGAAAAATTATAAAAGAAATTATAAAAGAAAAGTCGTGGACTTTTCAGAATATCATGATTATATTAAATTCTAAAAAATTCTATTTAAAGTATTTGAACTTTCATTTCTAAACAAAATCTATCTTTAATATTATAGAACCAGTTTCAGAACCTAACCGGTGTTTAAGTGGATTGACCTAATAAAGTAGATAGCCATGAAAGCGGATTAAATATGCTAATTGGACTAAATATATCCAATTATAATTGGATAATTGGATTCAATGACTTGCTATTTAATCCAGTCAGCTTATTTAATTTATATTAGTGCTAATTAATCGATTTGGATTAATTTACGTAAGCACTAGCTAGATTTGGAGACTGATTTTGTATAGCTGAAGCTACATTTGTTTCAAAAATAAAAGTTCATATACTTTTTTTTAGAATTAAATATAATTGTTATATCTTGCAAAATTCATGATTTATTTTGTAATTTTCCCTCTTCCTAATCGTTCAAGGCAACCATTTTTTTTCAAAACCCTAAAATATTACTCTATCTTCTTCTTCCTTTTATTGCAGCAGAGAGATCTTTCTCTTCTCTCTTCTCCAATTTTTATTTTATTTTTTTATCATTGAAAAAAACAAGAGAAATTTATGAGAAAAGCCATTTTTTTAAAGTTTTTTTTTCAATTTTAACGATAATTTTTTCATATTTTTATCATTAACTTTGTTAATTTCAATTTTTACTGCATTTTTCTTTTCAAATATAAATTTTCACTATGTAATTATAATATTCTTCGTTTAATTGAGAAAAAAATGACAATTTTTTACATTTTAAATATTAATTAAGAATTTTATTAATTTGCATGGCCACCATTTGTCTTTATGCATGAATTTATTTATTTTTAATCAT
The DNA here is from genome assembly GCA_949630135.1 of Balakata baccata. NCBI lineage: Eukaryota > Viridiplantae > Streptophyta > Magnoliopsida > Malpighiales > Euphorbiaceae > Balakata > Balakata baccata. Next base: position 24,832 of record CATIWF010202523.1, read on the forward strand.
TGTTTTATTAACAAAAAAATGTAAACTTGTATTTAAAACTTAATTACCAAAGTAAATATTCAAACAAACATTAATTACAACAAAAAAATATATGTAAACTTGTATTTAATTAACTTAATTAAGGTTATTTATTTTGGTAAACCTTAGGTAGATATTTGGTAATTTTTAGTTGAGAGATTGAGTGAATATAGGGTAAACATTAGAGTAAATATTGGTTAAATCTTTGGTAAATCTTATGTAACTTCAACTTTCATTAATTTTGTAGTAAATGTTAGGTAAATTTCGGGTAAATCTTGACATAAATTTTGGATAAACCTTTTATAACTTCAATTTTTATTAATTTTGTAGTAAATTTTGGGTAAACCTTAGATAATTCTTAGATAAACTTTGATAAATATTGAGTAAACCTTGTGTAACTTTAACTTGCATTAATTTTCTTATAAACATTCGGTATAACTTGAGTAAATTTTAAATAAATCTTTGATAAATATTTTACAAATTCAATTTTCATTAATTTTGTAGTAAATATCAGGTAAACCTTGGTAAATTTTGAATAAATTTTGTGTAACTTCAACTTTCATTAATTTTATGGTAAATATTAGATAAATCTTGTGTATACACATTAAATAAACCTTAAGTAAATCTTTAATAAAACTTTTGTAACTTCAATTTTCATCAATTTTATGATAAATCTTGGGTAAATATTGGATAAACCTTGGGTAAATATTGATTTTCGATATTTTGAAAAAAACTTTGTATATATGGTATTTTTGAAAAAAACTTTGAGCGGCTATATTTTTGTAAATATTTATCCGTTTTTTTCCATTTTTGAAAAGTTTCCAAAAAAACAACAATTGCATTGCTACAATGCAACACTAAAAATAATGTTTTACAATCGATCACACTTTTTTTTTAACGTAAAAAAATGTTGTTAGTTGGAAATGGGTAAAAAATACCATTTTTGCCGTCATCTGCAACTTCCATGACATTTTACATGGATTGGATTAGATGGTCTTTGAACTTATAGAATCAATATTTTTGAAGGAGTTTGTCTTGCTTGTTGATTATTGATAGTTTATTATATCATGGCATTTCATCTACTATGAAAATAAACAAATTTAACTTGTATGTATAAGAGGACGAGAAAACAAATTTCTTATCCCATTTGGCTCCATTATTTAGAAATATGAGTGGACAAAAATTCAAGCAAAGGCACAAGAAGTGGCTTTGTTCTAACTTGCTTGAAGGTTCCACTTGAAGTTCCATTTCCTGAATAAAAAAAAATGGATATAACCTATGAGAGTGTAGCTAAATTGACACGTTACTCTTTCAGTTTAATTAGATATTTTAAGTTTGATTTCTGGATATGTAGTTAGTGTTTTGCTATCATTCGGGTCCTACCCTATTTAGAATTTTCAAAATAAAAAATTGCACGAGCGTGACAAACTTATGACAGCCTATGTGGCTAAGTGACACGAGTGTGTCAAGTGACACCCAAGCATTAGGTCATGCTGGTAGGACGGATAGTTGCTGTGCATGAGCGTGTTAGGTGACATGCTTGCGTTGCATGGCTGGGTAGAGTCTGTGCACGAGCGTGTCAAGTGACACGCTCGCATCACGATTTTAGTTTTGCTAAGAGTCATTTTTCAAGTAGGTATCTATTGAATATGATCCAATCATATTAGAAATGACCTGATTAAGCTAAAAATGTTAGAAACAATTATTCTAATCTTTTTAGGAGTGTAAAACGTGTTCTACTCTATAAAAATTGTTGAACCTTGAGGGTATTTCTGTCATTTTGATGATCACAAATAATTATGCAATGAGATTTAATCATTTCAAGTGTTTAAGTCTTAAATAGGTCAATTATAATCTTTAAAGAGCTTTGGGAATCAACATTGGATCAAAAACTTGAAAAGGAATGGTTCACCATTAGGTGTCATGACCATGAAGGTTAGGTTTTACCACCAGGCTTCATGACCATAAAGAATTTTATCATGACCATGAAAGACCTTGTCATGATCGTGAAACATTGCTTTATAATAGTGAAAACGTGCCAAAATGGTCTAGTAACCTTCACAACCAAGATTCACCACCATGCCAAGTGTCACGGCCGTGAAGGGCACCCTTCATAATCGTGAAAGAATGTTTCATGGCCATGAAAGTCAAACAGAAAACTCATTTTCAAGTGCCAAAATGCTTCATGACCGTGAATCTAGGCACATACATTATTAATGAGGTAGTTCAACAGATATAAACGCATTAAATGCACCCTTAACAGCTATAATACTCTAAGAGAATATAAATATTTGACATTTATGATTGTATGGGGCTAGAGAACAATTGATTAAGTACATATTACTTCAAAACATCTTTGTCTATTAAAATTTTCAGCTACCACACTCTCTCTCTAAACTATTTCATATTTGTAATTCTTTAAGAGCTCAAGTGTTCTTAAGTTATTTGGGTTGTTGAGTGTTAGAATTTCTGCAATCAATCATTCAATAGGCATTTGAGTGAGTTGGGTTGGGAAATTAATAGTCATTATAAGGGTTTGAGTGTGAGCCTTAAGTTTAAAAATACTTGGGTAGCTTGTTTAAGCTTGTAAAGGTTTAATCTGCACCTTAAAGTAGATTATTGTGGATTGAAACTCTCAACTGAGGTTGGAGAAAAGAGTAGGCTAAAAGGGTCGAACCATTATAAATCTTCGTGTTCTCTTATTCTTCCTCGTTTAATTTTTAATTTCCTTTCCATTTAGAATCACCAATTCAACCACCCCTCCCCCCTCTTGGTGCTTGTGGTATTTCATTTGGTATCAGAGCAAGGTCTCCTTCATTAAAGATTTAATCATCTTGGAGTAAAGATCATGGCTTTCACAAGTCAAGTTCCTGATGTTCACGGACCAAGCTATGTATGACCTCCATTCTTTGATTGAACCGATCATACTTATTGGAAGAACAGGATGGAGATGTTCTTGGATAGTAAAGGTGTTAATCTTTGTGATATCATTGAAGAAGGTGGACTCAACCTATAGGAAAGGAGGAAGTGGTAAGAAAGAGCCTCTTCAAAGAAGCAAGTGGACCAAAGAACAAATCGAAGCAAATTTCAAAATAAAAAGGCCATTAACATTCTCTATTGTGCTTTGAGTAGAGAAGAATACAATGGAATTGAGCATTTGCGGTTTGCAAAAGAAATTTGGAATGCTCTAAGAACAAAGCATGGAGGAACCAATCAAGTTAAAAGCAAGAAGCTCCAAATGCTTTGTAGGGAGTATGAGTTATTTGACATGAAGCCTAATGAAAAGGTGAGTGACATGTATAGTAGGCTTATCAAACTCATTAACTCCGTAAGAAAGCTAGGCAAGAATTTCAATCTTGAAGAAATCAACAATAAAATTCTTGTAAGCTTACCTTAAAGGCAATAAGAAGCTAGAATTTTCTCAATTGAAGAATCAAGTGATCTTTCAAAGCTTCCTACGGATGAATTGTTGGGAAAGTTTCTCACTCATGAAATCAAAATGTCTCAAATGAATGAAGATGAGAAGACAAAAAAAGACAAAGGAATTGCTCTCAAGGCAAGTAAAGAGATAAGTGAGAGTGATTCAAGTGATGATGATTGACTATGATTTCTAGAAGAGTCAAGAACCTCATCATGAAGAAGAAGAGGGAGAAGGCCTTCAAGAAGCAAGATTTAAGTAAGAAAGATCATCTTATTTGCTATGAGTGCAACAAGCCTGGACACATTAAATTAGAGTGCCCAAGATTGAGCAAGTCCTACAAGAAAGACAAAAAGGATAAGAGGAAAGCTTTCAAAGCTACTTGGGATGACTCAAGTGACTCTAGTGATGGAGAATCAGGTGATGAAATTGCCAACCTTTTATTCATGGCATTTGAAGAGCCTTCCACTTATAAGGTAACTCAAGAACTTGATATTGTTCCTAATGATGATGATTTGATACATGTTATTGAAAAACTTATGCATAAATGTGAAAAATATTATTTTAGAATTAATTCACTTAAAGAGATAGTTAAAACTCTTGAAGGAGTGCTTGAGAAATCAATAACTTCTAATGAAGAGTTAACTAAATCTTTAAATGAATGCAATTCTACTAAGGATAAGGTTTTAAATAATCATGGCAAACTTGTTAAGAAGAATGCATCATTAGAGAAAGAAGTGTGTAGTCTCAAGAATTCTATTTCTAAATTCAATAAGGGGAAAGAAATTCTTGATGAGATGATAGCTATTAATTTCACACCTTCTCAATCTAAAAATGGAATGGGGTTTGGAAATTGGCATGCTAGTACTTCTAAAAGCAAAAGTCTAAGTGTGCCTATCACTAATACTTATAATGGACCTAGTTTAAGAGCCAAAAGACTTAAGAGGTTCAATGGCAATCAAGCCAATGGCCCAAGAGCCAAAGGCAATAGAGGACCTCCTTCTAGAAGACATCATCATGCCCCTCCACATAGTTTTCATGGCTTTTAAAGGAAGGGACATGCACCTCATGCTACATGTCATTATTGTGGTGAACATGGATACATTAATATGAGATGTTTGATTAGGAAGACTCATTTGTATCCTTCCAATGCTAAACCCTAAGGACCTAAGCACATTTGGGTACCTAAACTTGAATGATTTTTTTTAGGTATGCTTGAAATCCACCATGAATGAACACAAGTGGTATCTAGACAGTGGATGTTTAAGGCATATGACCGGGACTGCCAACCTATTCACTCATTTGGAGATGAAAAAAGGTGGCAAGGTAACTTTTGGAGACAATGTTAAAGGTAAGATTATTGACATTGGTCAAGTTGGTCAGAAAGACTCAACTCTTATTGATGATGTTCTTTTGGTTGACGGTTTGAAACGCAATTTGCTTAGTTAGTCAATTGTGTGATAAGGGACATAATGTAACCTTTGAACATTTTAAATGCTTTGTAACCCAAATTTCAGATTGCAAAGTTATTTTTAATGGTGAAAGGGTTAACAATGTATACACAATTGATCTAACCTCTTTAGCTAATCAAGGTGTTAAGTGTTTTGTAGCCATTAAGGATGAAACTTGGGTTTGGCATAGAAGACTTGGACATGCTAGCATAGAACTCATTAGAGATCTAAGTAAGGATGAACTAGTCATTGGCTTGCCCAAAGTCAAATTCCAAAAAGATAAGGTTTGTGGAGCATGCCAAATGGGAAAACAAGTAAGAAGCTCTTTCAAATTAAAGAATAAGGTAAGCACTACTAGACCTCTTCAATTATTGCATATGGATTTGTTTGGACCTTGTAGAGTTGCTAGCCTTAGTGGAATGTGCTATGTATATGTGATTGTGGATGATTACTCTAGATTTACTTGGGTATCCTTTCTTGCTCACAAGGATAATAGTTTTAATGCTTTTAAAATTCTTACAAAATGTATTCAAAATGAAAAAGGTGTTAACATCTCTTCTATTAGGAGTGATCATGAAAAAGAATTTAAAAATGATTTTTTAAATTGTTTTGTTTTGAAATGGGCATTAATTATAATTTTTCTTCCCCAAGAACACCTTAACAAAATGGAGTTATTGAAAGGAAGAATATGACATTGGTTGAGATGGCTAGAACTATGCTCATTGAGTATAATCTTCCTAAGTACTTTTGCGCAGAAGCCGTTAATACCGCATGCTACATTTCAAATAGAGTTTTCATAAGACCTTTATTAAACAAAACTCCTTATGAGCTATAGAATGGTAGAAAGCCTAAGATTTCATATCTAAGAGTATTTGGATGCAAGTGCTTTATATTGAACCAAAGATAATCTTGAAAAATTTGATGCTAGAACTGATGAAGGTATCTTCCTAGGCTATGCAAACTCTAGCAAGTCTTATAAAGTTTTTACCAAAAGAACCTTAGTTGTTGAAGAATCTTTGCATATTGTATTTGATGAATTTAATCCCCTTGAGTTAAGAAGAGTAATTGTTATTGATGATGATGTTGGTTTATTTGAAAAGCCAACTCAACAACAAGAAACCAATGATCAAAGCCAACCTCCAAATACATGTCAAGACATTGTGGTAGTTGATCCTCCTAAGGATGAAGTTGGAAATGAACTAATGGTTCCTCAAATTCAAAATCATGGAGGTCTACCTAAGGAATGACAATTCAAGAAAGACCATCTTAGAGATCTTATCATTGTTGAGCCATCAAAAGGGGTAACTACTGGACACTCTTTTAAGCATCTTAATTGCCTAGCCTTTATCTTTCAAATTGAACCTAAACATATTGATGATGCTTTGTGTGATGAGAGTTAAGTACTTGCCATGCAAGAAGAACTCAACCAATTTGAGAGAAACAAGGTATGGACTTTAGTTCCTAGACTTAAGAATTATCCTATTATTGGCACTAAGTGGGTGTTTAGAAATAAATTTGATGAAAGTGGTGCCATTACTAGGAATAAGGTAAAGTTAATGGCTAAAGGCTATAACCAAGAAGAAGGAATAGACTATGATGTGACATTTGCTCCCATTGCAAGGTTAGAAGCCATTAAAATGTTGCTTGCATTTGTATCATACATGGATTTTAAGTTATATCAAATGGATGTTAAAAGTGCTTTTCTTAATGGTTATATTGAAAAGGAAGTTTATATTGAGCAATCTCCGGGTTTTGAGCAACATAATCTTCCAAATCATGTTTTTAAATTTACCAAGGCTTTATATTCTTGAAGCAAGCCCTTAGAGCTTGGAATGAAAGGTTGAGTAATTTTCTTTTGCAACTTGGTTTTTCAAAATGCAAGGTTGATATAACTCTTTTCATTAAAAGGCATAAGCGTGATATTCTTATTATGCAAATCTATGTGCATGACATTATATTTGGTGCTACTAATGAATGCTTGTGTAAAAAATTCTCTAAGTATGCAAAGTGAGTTTGAGATGAGCATGATAAGGGAGCTTAAGTTCTTCCTTGGAATCCAAATCAAACAATATCTAGATAGGATCTTCATCAATCGAGCTAAATACACCAAAGATTTGCTGAAAAGGTTTGGGATGGATGGAGCTAAGGCAAGCAAGATTCCTATGAGCACCACCATCAAACTTAACAAAGATGAGAATGGTAAACAAATTGATGAAAAGAAATATCAAAGCATGATCGGTAGCCTTCTTTATCTTATCGCAAGTAGACTCGATATTATGTATGTTGTATGCTTATGTGCACATTTTCAATCTTGTCCTAGAGAGTCTCATTTGCATGCTGTTAAAAAGATATTAAAGTATTTAATTGACACTCAACATTTAGGCTTATGGTATCGTAAGTGCATATCATTTGATCTTATGGCTTATTCAAATGCGGATTATACCGGGAGTATTCTTGATAGAAAAAGTACTTCAAGCACTTGTCAATAAACTCCCTTGTGTCTTGGTTTAGTAAGAAACAAAACTTTGTGGCATTATCCACTGCCGAAGCCGAATATGTTGCCACCGGTTGTTATTGCACTCAAGTATTATGGATAAAACAGCAACTTAAGGATTTTGGATCGGATCTTAATAACATTCCTATTAAATGTGATAGTGCGAGTGCTAATAATCTTTCTAAGAATCTGATTCAATATTCAAAAAGCAAACATAGAGATAGTAGACATCATTTCTTACGTGATCATGTGAACAAAAGTGATGTTATGCTTGAATTTATTGATACTACCAACCAACTAGCTGATAATTTTACTAAACCTTTTTGTAAGGAGAGATTGAATTTCATTAAAAAAGAAATTGGCATGTTGGATGGTAATTCTTTGTGATATTCCTTAATTGTGAACCTTTTGTGTTATTTGATTATTAATGATAGTAATCAATTTATTTGGAGTCCCACATGATTTTATTTTTAGTGCGATCTTGTGTCTAAGATCATACTCTTTTTCGCCCTATCAGTGGCCTTCACGGTCGTATTTCATAGCCAGTGTCATTGTCATGAAACTGTGACACACAAGGCCGTTTGGTTCGTGTCCAGTGCTGTTCACGGCCAGCTAGCTGTGAATGATGTGTCATGACCGTGACAGTTTGTGTAACAGTCGTGACACGCGAGGTTGCCACCATTTAAAAAATTTTTCCTTTCTTTTTTCTCTCTCCTCCCCATTTCTTCTTCTTCCTCATGCAAACCCCTCCTTCTCTCTCCACCATTTCTTCACCAAATCTCTTCATTTTTCCTTGTTTTTTCTTCAAATTTCTTCTTTTTTTTTCTTCCTCTTTTCTCATTTACACCCATTTTCCTCTATTTTTTTTCCTCAAAAAATTGCATTTTTTGTTGGGTGTTTCGGGTTCACTATTCATCCTCTTTCCTCACTCTATTTTTCATCTTTTAAGCTTCTTTCCTCCTTATATCCCTATAAAAACACATTTTTTTACTCTTTTTTTTTTCTTTTTCTTTCAAAAAATTGCATTTTTAAGGTATTTTTTTGGTTGTTTTGGTATTTCGGGTTCCATCTCTCATGGTTTTTTAAAAAAAAAAAACTCCAAAGGCAAGGAAGATTGAAATCTACTGCTGCCAGAAGCAGGACTCATGGTGATCCCATGCCTCAGATTATACCTCCTTCTGCCCATCAAAAATACAAGACCCTTAGATCTTGCCTTAATTTATACACGGTGATGTTGGTAATTTACATGCAACTCCAACCATGGGAAGTAAGAAATATTCTGTGGCTTTCATAGATATAGATATTGCTATGTTTATTTGCATTCTAAAGATGAAGTCATGAATTATTTTGTTGTGTATAAAATTGAGGTTGAATTACATTATAAGACTTATATCAAAAGGTTAAGGTCAGATAGAGTGGGGAGAGTACTATGACCCAAAGTATTTTGAAAACACAGGAATGTGCATGAAATTACAGCCCCTTATACAGCACAATAAAATGGTGTAGCACAACACAAAAATCGTGCTATGATGCAAATGTTCAATGTAATGATGTCTAATTCAAGCTTTAGTTAAGGCTATTAGGGGGAGGCAATGCTAACAGTTTGTTATATCCTAAATTTGGTTCCTAGTAAAAGGAGTAACACAACTCCTTATGAGTTATGGAATAAAAGGAAGTCTAACATGAAGTATTTAAGAGTTTGGGGTTGTAGGACAATTGTGAAAATATCTGAACCCAAAAGAAAAAATTTGGGTGAAAAGGGTGTGAAGTGCATTTTCCTTGGATATGCACAAAATAGTAAAACTTGTAGGTTCATGGTTATTGAGTCTAATGATTCAATTCCAATAAACATGGTTACTGAATCAAGAGATGTTATTCCAATAATTAATTAAATTTAAATTTAATAATTAATTAAATAATAAAATAAAAATGAAATTGAAGATTAAATTGAAGAAATAATAAATAAATATAGGAAAAATCTTAGTATATATTAGTATATGATATATTTAGTATATATCACTATATGAAATACTTAATATACTTACTATATATTATATTCTAGTATATATTAATATATTCTTGTAATGCCCACAAATAGAGCCTAGTTATAATATATAAATAGATGACATACGTATTTTAAATGTAAACTGTGTATAGTTAATATTATTAAACATGCTTAATTTTTAAGTAATAGGATATTATATAATATGAAGCATGAAATGATATGATCAAATGTTAGAAAGACTAATTGGAGTGTTTGAATATGTATAAATATGGTTGTGAACAAGAAAATAGCAAATATGTTAAAGGGGGTATAATGCATATGTAAAGCTTGAGTTGTGAGTTTGGTTGTGACCTATTTTGGGGGATGATTTGAGTTGTAACAATTTGCTTGTATTTGTGTCCAATGATAATCTCTCCCATCTGAGGATGCTGCTCCACTCTGTGAGTAGCGTTTTCTTTTCCGTAGCCGCGTTATCAAAAATTCGTCGAAACAAAATGAGAGCAACAAGCACCTCTGGTTCAAATATGAGCTACAAGTGGATTCTACTAAAGTGATTTCAGAGCAATTCAAATTTAATGTTTAGTGGCCGAGAAGGTGCAAGAAATAGAAGAAGAAAATAAAAGAGAAGGACGACTTATTGAAAATGATGGAAGAAGATAAAAGAACCGAAGTGACTATGAAGATTCCTTCTTCTTTTTTAATGGAAGAATATACCTTAAGCCTATAAAATGCTACTTTCTATGAAATGTTACCACATCCTTTATATATGAAAGAAATGAGATTTAATGCATATAAGCCATGTCGAAAACATGCATGGAGTCTATTAGTTTTAATTAAGGTTTAAGTCATACACAGTTCTCTGAAAATATTTTTTTTTCGTTATTTAGTCTTCTGCAACAATTTTTAGCCCATTTAGTAATCTGAACTATTTTTTTGGTCCATCTTGTCCCTATCCAATTCATAAAATGTGCATGAAATCCCCTAATACTGATATGGAAAGGGAAAATATTTAACTTTATCAATGATATCATGTTAGATTCATGTCAGCAACAAGAGGTTATATGTTCGGTTTTACGAATTAGACATGTGGTAAAGTGGACAAAAAATAGAGTTTAAGTGGCTAAATGGACCAAAAATCTCTCAAAGGGGCTAAATGGCAAAAACAAACATCTTCATGGGGTTGGGTATGACTTAAGCTTTTAATTAATTTTTAGTTATCTTAATTAATCTAGTTTAATATTAATTATACTTAAAAATTTCAATTTGGTCCTCGATCTTTTCTCTTTTCAAATTAATCCATAACTAAATTTGAATTTGTACAATTAAATATATCATTATTTACGCCATAATTTATTATACATAATCACACTCTCGATTTCGCAATTCACGCATAAAAGCAAACGTTGCATTTTTACGATTTAGTCTAAATTTTCGATTTCATTCAATTTATTAGCATTAAAAATTCATATTTTATTTTCTTACTTCATTGAGTCTAAAATTAGAATTTGATCATATATTGACACTATTTCAATCCCAAACGCACTTGGATTTCGATCAATTCGGTGAATCAGATATGGAAATACGCAAATCGATCAAGGTTCAAACTAGCGAATGTTACATAACATTTCTTCTAATTTTATAAATAATAATAATAATAACAACATCTTTGTTATGTGTTTACTATATGTTGTATATATACTAATTATATCTTGATACATATAATAACATATAACCTACTTATAATAGATGATGCAATTTGAATTTATCTCTGTAGAAAATATTATATGTTATTTATATGTAGGTTATATGTACAATGAGCGAAGGAGTTGTTCCCGATTAGCCCTCAAACGATGGTTATCAAAGCTTAAACCATCCAGTTCAAAGTTCTTTGACCCTCTGAGTCCATTTTTTTATGTTAGATTTGAGAAAGGAAGCCAGAAAATAGAAGAAACGGAAAGGGAAGCCTCACACCTGATTTTTCGTTTCCCAATCTGCCCTTAAATGGTGGTTCTTAAGGCTCAAACTATCTAGTCTAAAGTTTTTTTTACCCTTTAAGTCCATTTCTAGTATCAAAATTGCAAAAAAAAAAAAAAAGCCAAAAAATAGGAGAAACGGGAGGGTAGCCCTGATGCTCAATTTTCTTCTCGCTGATCTTACAAATTTGATCAAATTTTAAAAAAAACTAATGTCAGCGGAGTGATAACATTGTAGAAAACAAGATGTGATTCGAATTTCGTAATGATCGGAAATCATTTGGATGGTAGACATAATTGGAAGTGGTATAAGGAAAAGAAGAAGAAGAAGAAAAAGAGAAGAGAGAATAAAAAAAGAAAAAAAAATTAGAAAAGAAGTTGAGAATTAGTGGAAAAAAATTCTTTGCATCTTATGTTTCTAGAAATGAAATTTACTAGAATTAAAATCTTTTTAGAGAAAATTACACCAAATAACTATTTTTTAAAACAAATTACTTTTATATCGTTGTCATATTTGTTGCCATTTTAAGTTTAATATTTCCCATCATACCGTTTACATTCAAATTAATGAAACAATCTCTAATCTCGTAAAACTCGCTTCACAAATAATGTGGGATCAAGGACGGATCCAAATGGGGCCGAAGGGGGCTTAAGCCCTCACTGGTTATTTTTTAAAATTTTTTATATATAATATGCTTAAAATTTTTTTTTAGAAAAACGGTATTTACTAGACCAATTCAATCACATAATAATATGTATTTAATTATTTTATTTTTATTTTCATTTCAACTAATAAAAATAAAAGAATTAAATACATGTCATTGTATGATTATGTTGGTCTACGAATAACGTAATAGACTCAATCTATATAAGAATTTATCTATGCTTAATGTGTTTATTTAGGAGTTTGAACTAAATTAAATTTATATATCTCCAATATTTACTTTAATATAGGATTATAAATATTGATTAAACAATCTATTGAATTTTTGCTTATTTATTTTATAAATTTTTTAATATTTAATTGTTTGTTCTCTTAATTTCAAACTACACATTTGACTTCATAATTAATAAAAGTAAAATATTTTTCTTTAAATATTACTTTTCTCAACTCTCATGTCACATCATTTATTCTTTTGTTTCTTCCAATGGAAAACAAAATTCACTTTTTAATTCTTTCTATTTGAGTGATGATTATAAATACAAAATTATATATGGGGTAAATTTTTTTTTAATTGTTATGTAATTTCAATTCTTCAAATATTGTTTGTATTGAAATTGAATTGTTTATATATATATATATATATAATTTCATCTAAATTATTGTAGTTTTTTATTTTGATATATTAATTAATTTTATTATCAGTCCTTACTTATAATAAATTTTGCACCCGCTGCTGCGTGGGATTTTTCCTTCTTCAAAAAAATTGTCATCTGCCTAGGGTTTTAACATAATGACTAAATCCGTTTATGAGTTTCTTCATATGTGTTTACTTCTTATGGTTTTAGATTCTGAGATTTAATTTCTTTCTTTGGATTTATTTGTCATGCGTACAAACAAACCATATTAAGTGTTTCTCTACGTTTCAATCAATTCTCATTTTATTCTTCTCCTGACTGTTGCGAAATTACTGTTGGAGGTCTTCGTCAATGGGTTTTTGGTGTGAAAGGTATGAGCTGCAGCTTCCATTAATTTCATAAAAAAAAAAAAAAAATCATATTTTGATGCCAAATTTTTAAACTATTTGGGACTGCCTATGTGGATCCTTTTTAATATTTACGTAAATCACTTTACTTTTTCTTTATTACAAAGTTCCTTGGCCAATTCTACTTCCACCATAATCTTAGATCTTAGCTTTGTTATTGTGATGTTTTGGATTGAATTAAATATTTAAATGTTAAATTTGCAATTGTTACCTATGAAGCTTCAAAATTTTTATTGGTATCCTGATAATTTACCACTTTTATTTGAATTTTACTTTATATATAATGGAAACATTGAGAAGTGTTTTTCATGTTGGAATTTAAATTTTTAGATAATATAATAAAGCTCTATTTTAGTTCTTACTTGATCTTGTGTTCTGTTTCCTTTCTTAAGCCATCTTGAAATAATCAACATTTGTGCATGATTTAGCATCAAATAATATTCACTTAACCTTCATATAATTTGCATATAAAATATTTGGTGTGGCAGAATCAAATTAAAGCATAAGATGTACAAGATTTAGTATTATATACCATAAATATAATATAATATAACATTCAGATAACATACAAACACTATAGTCAATATTTGACATTTGAATATTCAATACAAAAACAACACATTTCTTTATTTTTTTTTAGACGTATTTCACATGTATTTTAATATTATATGTTAAAAAATATTGTATTTTGTCAACATCAAATATATAAATTATTAAAACACATCTTTGTATTCATTTGGTGTTACAAAATTTAGTTTCATCATTAAAAATAAAATAAATTTGCACATAATTTCGTATCATATAAAACCAATATAACCTGTATATAAACATGGTTTGTATGAAAGAAAATTATTCATCATTAAAATTAATTATGAATTCTTTTCATTCATATATAACCTGTATGCCAAAGTAAAAAGCTTATATAGTAGTTATTATAAATTATTTTAAATAACTTCAAATAGTTAATGATTTCTTGATTTTAAGAATTTAAATTAATCAATATTTTAAATTAGGTAACTATTAATTATATTTAAAATGTGTAAATGGGTATTACGAGAAAATAAAAACTTTGAAATAGGAGAATAAACTACATTTTATATTGCAGTTATAATAGTAATTATAATATAATAATATAGAGATTTGCGTTAAAAACTCAAATTTTTAATTACCTTGTGGAATGGGAATTGTGTCCAAATCACAAATAGTAAAGACTCATGGTTAGCCCAATGGGCCGAAACGCTATATCGCGGCCTGCTGTAACAGCCTCTTATTCTATGCCTGCGTACAGCGTACTCCCAAACCGCCCTAGATTCTTCTCTTGGCTTCTCCTTCTTCTTGTGGAATTAGGGTTTCGATTTCTGCGAACCTTATGTTTCCTCCAAATTCTCTCCATATCAGATCAGGAATCCTATAGTCACCCTAATTTCGTGTTATCGGTTCTCTGTTTACGCTAATTATCGTCATTACTAGGCTTGGAAAACAGAAATTATGTTCATAATCTCTTTATCTTCCGTCGTCCTTTCCGTTGTCATCTGCCAAAATCTTCGTGTTTTCGGACCCGGCTTGAATCCTTTTGCTCCTTATTGCATTGCCAATCACTCCCTCTCTTCTCGTTAATTTCTTTTCTTGTTTCTTTTTTTTTTTTGGAAAAAACATGTAAACTAGTGCTTCGTCTTTCGTCGAAATCGTTTTCTTCTCAATCTGTTAATACTTTCATCGTTGGATTTTTCCTCAAAGACTTGCTCTGGTGATATATTTTTGTCCTTTCATTCGTTGGTAAAGTGGGAAGAAAGAAAAAAATCATGATCCAGGAACGGTCGGATTCCGTTTCGTTTTCATTAAGGCGTAGTCTGTCAAAAAGACGGAGCTTTATGTCAGGGGCTGATCGAGATGACCGAGGTTGGACTTTGCTTCATATCGGTGCAAGAAAAGGCGATCTCAAAGAGGTACCTTTTTTTTTTGTTCATATGAATCATGATATTGGAATGAGAGGATTGATTTTTCTAGTTTATAATTGTTTGAATATATATATATATATATATATATATATATATATATATATATATTCTGTTTATTAAATTCATGAGTGCGTATTAAAAATGTGCTGAGGATGATCTTGAATACCCATATGCTAACAAGTTTTCCCAAGCATGAGGAAATCTTAAAAGAGGAGGAATTTGGTGAGCACAATTCAATTTTAGGCTTTTTTTTTCCCGGAATGCAATAATCTCACTTGTAGGGGCTACTTTGATGATAACCTGTTAGTTGTTATATAATTCTAGTTATTTGAAATGTTTGAACTTTCACAGCCCTTTACCGCTCTGCCACTTATGGGGTGTGTGTGTATGTGTATGTATTTGGTGTAACTCTTTAACTCTGTTTGGCTTGTTATAGCTGTTTGTTTGATATGGAGAGAACAATTCTCTAATTGATTGGTTTGTGCTGTTCAGTTCATCGCATTCCATTTCTTCTAGTAAGGAACTAGGGGATCAAGATATTATTTTATCTAGTGTTCTTTTTTTTATTTTTTTTCCTTCCTTTTAGTTTGTACTTTGATATACTTTTTTTGGTAAATTTGTTTTTACAAAAGGAAAATAGATTTCTTATTTCAATTGAGCCTTTTGTTTGTACATGTGAATTAGTATTCGGCATTCCTTTGCTTGATAAGCTATCTCACCTATATTTTTAGAATTAACAAAATCTTTGACAATATTAAGTTTGCAAATTATTGACTGCATCAAGATCTGTTGGACCTTTTATCATTATGTTTCATGCTTCTAGGTAAGCTTTTTAATTAACATAATCTTCAGTTTCTCTGGGACTTGTTCCTCTGTTAGTTTTTTTTTAATAGATTTAGTCGGATGAAGTGTAAATGGTTTTTTAATTTTTACAATTATACTTGTGTTCTAAACTAGGTGGAGGTGGAGGTGGAGTGATTGGAATTTAAAATAGGCTTTAGCGCAAATCTGATCCATATCAGGGTTGATGTTTTGTTGAATTCATTTTATTATGTTTGCTTCATCCTTTGATTAGTTATCGGTTATGAGTTGACTGGTACTTTTGGGGTTCTTCCCTTCTCTTCTTTACCTTTTGCGTACATATGCCTGTATTCTGTTAGGAAAAACTTGTTCACCCTGGATTATAGTAATTTAAGGTTTTTTTTATAGGTGAAGCGATTACTTGATCAAGGACTGGATGTTAATGCCCCTGCATGGGGTCCTAAATCAAAAGGGATTACCCCTCTCCACCTTGCTTCTGAGGGAGGACACATTGAGGTTATGGATGAATTGCTTGAGCGTGGTGCCAATATTGATGCTAGAACTTGGGGTGCTTGTGGCTGTAAGTATCTTCATCTCATGTCAAAACTCATTTTCAGCCCCAGGTCCCCAGTCTCGTTTCCACTCATCTTGCCCCTCTCCTGTCTCCCGAATCCCATATGCAGTTGATGCATTTGCTAATGTGACATGTTTTTTCGTTTCATAGGGACCCCTCTGCATATTGCAGCAAAAGAAAGGAAGAAAGAAGCAGTCAAATTCCTCATTGAGAATGGGGCATTCCTGCCAGATGACATGAATGATATCAGATTTAATCCACCTCTCCATTACTGCCCTAGTCTTGAATGGGCATATGAGGAGATGCAGCGACATCAGAGAGACAACTTGTCAGCTGGCGAGTCATCTTACAGCTCTGAAAGCTAAATATGCTCTTATTGTTAAAGCCATGCCTGCTGCTTGTAAAATGCCATATGTATTGTGTTTTGTTTGCTGCCTTTTTTTTTTCCTGTGTTTGTCGAGCTCCCAAATAATTGGAAATTATAGGCTTTATATCTCTAATAATGTGTGGACTCACTCTGATATTGGTGTTAAGTTAAATACTGTATGGTGTGACATTATTTCTGTGGTGAATGTTATCCGGATTGATATAGAATATGCATTTTATCTTTCTCTTCTAGATAATATAATATGAATGAATTATGTCATCCAATGAGTTGTTTCAACCGAAGAATTTTGCATTAAAATAATTTCAATTGAAAATTTCTTTTTCTATGAGAAATGAATTCAATTTCATTATAAATATTGATCTTAAGTTTTTCAACCAAAAAAAAAAAAACCGATGTAGGGTTTAAAATTTAAGGGGATATGAGCTGTGTATGTTTGCAAAGTGTGAAATTGAAGAAACAAAAGGTGAGAGATAATCAATTTATTGAGAATTGCGCATCAACTATTAAAATTTATTATTAAAATCTAAAATTATTTAGAGGAAGAGACTCTTAATAATTACTTCAAATTGTTTGTTTTTATTTTTTTTCGAAAACTCTGTTTGTTTAAGAGAAATTTGTATAATCGCTTGTATTAGAGTAACTTTAATAGTACTCTTTATTGCACATATAGTATAACAAAAAATTTCTTAAATTATCTTTAAATACAGAGATTAAATTTTTTTTTTATAGGTCCAATAAAATATTTATATTTTTTAACTGATTGAGTTTTGGCCAATTCTTTTACAATTGTTAGTACATATGTGCTGCGTCCTAAAATGATTAATTGTGTTACAGAATTAATAAGTTGTACTCTCACACAAAAGGCTAGTTGTTTTTAATTCTATGTTACATAATGAATAAATTGTATTCTTACACAAATGACTAGTTGTTTGCTAGTAGAAGAATTATAATAATTCATATTGTTAATTGTTTTAAATATTTTGGTTATGATTTAATTTGGGAATTGCGTTAATCTCTAACTACTAAGATAAAAACAAAGGCAGGCTCAATTTTGCGGTGCAATCTTATTTTGTAAGTCCATATAATGATGCAATTGAATTATTAGTAAACAAATTTATAACTAAAGAAATACTTACTTATGAAAAAATGAACGTTGGTTTAGTCTGTATAGATACGATATACGCAAGTATTTCACCTCAAAACTAATAGTGCTGCCTTGGCGGCAAATACAATGGATAGCATTTCCTGGCTCTTCTCCACCAATGAGATCACAGTGAGAAATTATTTTCAAGCAAAAGCCTCAGGAACAAGATAATAACGCCTTCTTCCTCTAATGGAAGTGGGAATAGAAGCGGTTGAATGTCTACCTGTTTCTTGATCATCAGTGACAGATTTCTTTATCCTTTTCTTGGTGATCAGAGCATCAACATGGCTTTCATCAATTGCGCCCATACACTTGAAGTGAATATCTATATCTACATCTACATACTTGCAAAGTTGCACTCATATAAAATAATGGATCCTTTTGTATTTCTTTGCTGCAAATATCGCAACATCTTTTGCTTGGACTAGATGGAGAAGACCAACAGTTAAGCAAGAAACGATAATATTGCTGGCCACCTTCGTACTTCTCGATGGTGTGTGGTAAAATTCAGTTCACACGAACATCAAAGTTGGAATCATAGCATTTTAAGCATTTGAAGCTGATTGAGTTGCCCAATTTGTTACATATGCAACACATGTACTGGTAGTTGTATCTTAATGGCATGATCACAAAATAAAGAGGATGTGTGTGCTTTTCATCATCAAGAACTGTTGGCAGCAACCCATGGTTGAGGTGGGTTTGGAGGAGACAATCACAGCAATCATCTAAGAATTCTTCACAATTCTTGCATTTATAGGTCTTTTGGAAGTCAAATTTATCAAAGTTCTAGATATTAAAGAATGCAGGGAAATTTTGGGAAGAAAGAAGTCTCACATTTGGTGCAAGCTCTGCACATGATTTGTGAAGGGTGAATTCATCACACTCTTCACAATGATAGGAGAGGCCACAGAGAAGCTCTGAGCATTTGTTGCAAGCAAGATTATCCTTTCTTGGATTCTCTATTAAGCTTAATGCATGCAAGTGGTCACTCTTTTTTATTTTGTTTGGGCTTTCTTTACTTACCTCTTTCTTCTGCTGAAGAAGCAGCAAATTAGACATTTTTGATACCCTTTCTCCAATCAAATGAGTCTCTGTTGATGTTGAGTTTCAAGATTTGTCCATCACCATAGCCATAACCATCATCCTCTTTCTTTACTTCGGATTCCATAATGATTAGTTGAGTCTTGTGAATTCTTGCATATTCCAGCAGTTTGTGAATATGAGATTCATGAGAAAGAATAGAATTGATGACAACTTTGATTTTCAAGCTGAGTTGGGTTGAAGCAATTTCACAAACAACTTCAAAAGGTAAGTTTTGTGAAACTTCAAATGGGAGTAATTGGGCTCGGGATGAATTTGAGGGCTTTGGTGATATCATTTTGATCTATAAGTGGACATTTGAGAAATGCTGCTAATTCACGAGCCCTTTGAGAATCATTCTCAAATGCTACAATCAATGGAACTTCTTCGAATTCTTCAAGCTCCATGACTGCTTCCATTTATTTATTTATTTTAGTTTCAATCAAATGCACTTTCTTCTCAAGATGATGAAATTGGTTATATAGAAAAGTTCTCAAAAATATCCTATTCTTTTTTTATACTTTAAATAGTAGTTAATTCATCTTTTTCTCATTAGTATGGAAGTTATTCCGTCTTTAACTTACTTGATGTACAGGTAACTAATTATCACAGAAAGAATTATTAAATTCTTCTGAGTTCTTAAAGTTAAAACCAAGAAGTTTAGATTGAAAACTCATATTTCACACATTCTGCAAATTGTTTAACTCTAATCTCAATCCACTAATGTACATAAAATAAGAAAGTTCATATATTATTAAATTTGAATCTCTCAATTTCAATTCTTTTATTTAAATGCAATATTAAGTAGAAATCCTAACCTTCAAGTCATTTATAAAAGAAAGTATATCCTAACAGTCTTGCATAAGGTCAAGCATATTCTACCACCTTTAAAACCAAGTTTTTTTCTTTTCTTTTCTTTTCCTTTAAAGACAAGGTGGGCGTACACAAATTTTTACATTTGATATTTTTTTTTTATTCATAGAAATAGAATACAAAATAAACATTAGCGTCCAATATAACATTTAAACTTTCTTAGGCCAAAAAAAAAAAAAATCATCAAAGCAAAAGAAGAAATTGTACATTTTATTGCTTCAAACACCTGAGATTGCAATTACACCACAAACAACACAATAACAGACAGCACCGCTGGTTCTCTTCAATGGAGACAGGGTGAATTTACAACCTCACACTAATTCTACACCTATATAGCCACCATAAGGCCAGCACACGGTGGCTTTACATAAAAATATATAACAAAATAAAATAATAAAAGAAAGAACAGTACAATAACATTTAACTTAAAAGAAAGAAAAAAAAATGCTGAGTTTATTAACTGGTATCTTGTGTTACAACGGGTGAGGAAGAGGGCTTACCATCGTCGTTGCTAGATATATTCGATTTAATATATGACCGTGCCGTTTCTAGCATCAATTCAACCTCCTTCTTGTACTGTTAGAGTGTTGTCATAAAAAATTTAATTAGATTTGGAGTTTCGAATTCTATCATTATCATATTGATTCCTATTATTGATCGACAGGGCCAGTGACCCCATAGAAAGGAAGAGGAAAAAGGTCAATCAAAGATGAACTAACCTCATTGATTGCTCCTGCCTTAATTTTGGATTGCATCACACACCATTTCTTAAAATGTGCACCTGCAGAAATTGTAAACGAATGATAATTTCCAGTATAAGGTTGTACAGTACAAGAAGCATTAATTGGGTAGTAGGAGAGAACAGATATAAAAACTCATGGATAAAATTCGAAACAGACTTGCATTCAAGTGTAACTAACAGCAAAATGAAAGGCGTGGTTAATCAGCTCATACGTTGTTGGCAAGTCAAGGAGATGAAAGGAGAGTGAGTGGCTTACCGACTTTTATATCTATTGTAGATAAATTTTCACCCTTGTTTTCCACTCTCCAGCGACAATGAACCTGATGCAGCAGCAGCAACAGAATTTCATTAGATGTGTGAAATATACTAGTTAGTACTTAAACTAATGTTTCATGAAAAATGCAGCTAGAATAGTTTCATTCTATAAAGCTAAATAATATACAAAAATAATGGATTAAAAAATAAACATTAGTTGACAAATATAGGTTGCATTTGGTATACAGACTAACTTTGTGAAATATTAGACTAACTTCTTACTTTTTTATTTGTTTTATCTGGCAGTCCGACATATTACTTGGCAAAAATATAGGTTGCATTTGGTATACAGAACTGGACAAAACGTGACAAAATTTTCCTTGTATTTCGTTTGGCGCCTACATGGGACAAGAAGAAAATGATTTGAGGAAAAGCTTGTCTCTTAGAACAAGATTTTGCTTACATATTTATGGAATTACTCTTTGATATTTCAATTACTTGATTAATATTATTCCCTAAAAATTTAAAATAATGTTAAATTAAAAATAGAAATATTTAAATTAAATAGAAATGCAAGATATTAAAATAAAAATTAATTGAGAAACAATTTCTACAATATTAATATAATATTCTATTTCATTTCTGTAAAAAAAATTTGAAGAACATTATCGTAATTTTAACTTCTCATTTTTATCTCCCAACTTATCTTGCTCATTTCACATAAAAAATATATATAAAAAAAAGTTGAGATTATGTAATATAACTCAATCTCAGTCCACTGGATGACCCGAATTTTTGAACTAGTTTATCTATGTTGAGTTATATTCAATGTAAGATAGACTAAATGGGACATACCTCAAAACAAGACCCAAAGGGAACATCATGAGCCTGCTGTACTGTTTCAAACACCTAAAAAGCAGGCAGAGATTTAAAAAATAATAACTAGAAACAGTTCACAAAAAAGAAAACAGAAATTATTATCACAGCCAGGGATCTTCACAAGAGAAAATAAACAAAGAAATTGGTCACTGATGATACCAGTTGTGATTAGAGTGAAAAAGAAATTTAGGGCAGAGTACGAGATGAGAGGTCGCACCAATACTTGCTTATCTGGAGATAAAACTGAATGCTGATATTCTGTCATGGCTGTGTCTGGTGGGCACATGGGACTATTGCATAGAGATCTAAATGTTATCTCTCTTACTTGACCATCATATTCATCAGCAGCATGCCATTGTCCTATCTGGAAATAGCATAAACTATAAGGACCTAATCGGTCTTGAGAACATTAATAAATAACTAAAAAGTATTAAATAGATTCTGATAAAATACAGTCAGACATGGAAAATTGATTTCCAATAAGACACCCAATGGCCCAATGACAACAGTACACTTCAAGAATGACAAAATCACATCCATGAACTACCATGCATGGCAATATGAAAGCACACTTCATTAGCAATCACACACCGGCCTTGACAGTAAATCTACAACTGAGGGCCAGCTTCATTTTGTCTTACCCTATTTAAAATGGTCTTTGGCCATATTTATATAATTTTGGAAGCAATGATGATATCTGAGACTTAATTTTGACCGATTGTGAGTACAACTGAAAGCGGAATCCATGCTCCCTGAAAATGGTAAGAATCAACCTTGCTTCTAAACTGCAGAAGCCTCTCCAAAAAGTGGAGGAAAGAAAGAGAAGGAAACTTCAAAAGAAATACATCCGGTAGTTCATTCAATATCAACTAAAACCTAATTATAATATTTGCCAGACATGACTATACAATATTTTAAGCAATATTAGACCTCAGACATTATCTCAAACCTCTTTGTTTTCCACTATGCTTTGCCATGAAGACCTAAATATTTATCATATTATATTTGCAAGATCTGCCAAACCCCTAAAAGGAAACATATGCCAGAATGTGTTGTGTGCACATACCATTCATGGAAGCATATGCCAGAATATGTCTGCACATTTTCATTTTAATTTATGGATAAGTATGAAACTAAAACTCAATCTTTGCAACCAATCATGGGAGCAAATCCTGGGGAAAATATATTTTGCCCATAAACTAGTTAATCCATTCATCAATTCTCCAAATATTAGGAATAGGATTACCGTTATCATTCCTAACTATGAGCAACAAGTATTTTTACACGTTATTAGTGCCATATAAGGAAATTTGCCATAACTTTGTCCCTCTACAGAATAATTTCTGCTTCATAAATAACTATCTTTTGATGAAATGACTGAGTAATAACCAAGTGCTAATGGATATCATATACATGCAAGTTAAGCTAAACATAAGTAACCATAGAAAGGACCACACAATATAATATGAAGAGCAGATAATTCACCAAACATGCAGGACAGTTACAGTCAGTATTCTTTAGGGAACAACTTACATTAAGACTTGTATCCCTTCTAACTGCACGATACTCATTTGTAAACTTAGAGTTGTCATTTAACAATATATTAAAAAATTGTTCAGCTGTGCTAGGAAATTCATCCTGCAATGAAGATATAATTAATAATAGAATAATAAGGTAATAAGACAATTATAATAATAAGGTAGGGGAAGACACGTTTCATACATTGTATATACCAACAAGAACCTCTTCTTTGATAAAAGCTTGATGCTTTTTCACTATGGGTACAATGTCTTCTGGAATCTTACCACCTCTGATGGAGCTACTATGAGCACGCAATGCCGATTCAGCTCTCTCCTACATCATAATAACAGATATAAAATGGAATTCTTTTTAATTCCCAGGAAAGCAGTGCCAGGCATCAAAAGCAGGCGCAGTGCTAATCAAAGCATGGGACTGGCAGCTAAACTATTTACTATTCAGGATCCACCAAAGTTTATTTGTTTTATAGGACAATATTATCCATGAGAATTAAAATCCACAAAATAACTGGACAAGTCCTCAAAAATTCAAAATAAACAGCCCTATGTTCCAAAGAAAGAATAAAACCTAATAGACAGTGCACATTTCACTTTTCATCGCAGACTAGGACATGAAGTAACAATGATGGTTCTATAGCTTTTCCTAGGGTTAATTTCACTCATAGCCACTGGGCTTTATTTAACTTACTCTAAAATAATTTTTAAATGTTCTGTAACACAAAAACCACTAAACTATTTTTTTTTTCCCACAAAAATCATTATGCCATTTTTTATTATTTCTTCAATTTAATCTTCAATTTTATTTTTATTTTATTTAATTATTTACTATTTATATTTAATATTTAATAATTAATTTAATAAGTAATAAAGTTAATAAAATAAAATAATTTAAATATTTATTTTTTATTAATTTTTATTAATAATATATTTATTAAAATATTGTTATGTTAATAATATTTATTTTTTATTTTATTTTTGATTATTTAATTTACTAAATAATTAAAAATAAAAATTGTTTAATTTAAATTAAATATTTAATTAAAATTAAAATAAAATAAAATAATTTAAAATTTATTTAAATTTAATATTTAATAATTTAATTAAATATATAGAGTAAATAATTAAATAAAATTGAAGAAATAACAAAAAATGCTAGAATGATTTTTGTGGGAAAAAAAAAGTTTAATGATTTTTGTGTTATAAAATATTTAAAAATTATTTTAAAGTAAGCTAGACAAAATTCAGCGACCATGGGTGAAATTAACCCGTTTTTCCTATCAACCACATTAGAAAAGGTAAACTTCAAACAAAAGAGAGCCATGACTATATGATAATTTTTCATAACCACTACATAGACTGTGGTTTTAAATAGTATTTGACAGGAAAAAGTTTTTAGCAAGGGCAAGTGCTAATGTGAGGCTCATCTTTGATACATATAGAAACTAAGGGATTGTATTAAGTCCAAGCAACTGCATGTACAAGTTTTTCGCTGGGCTATATACAAAATATCAAGAAACTAAAGTTGTACCAAACAAAAGATTTATGTTCAAGGGAACAGCTAATTTACAATATGACTAGAAAATTAATAAATCTTTTGAATCTTTTCAAATTTCAATTATCTTATTAATTCTATATGCTAGATAACTGAGAAAATCACTATGAATAATAACACAAGATAGTAGAAGAGTTCATTCATGAAGCTCCAAATATACCTTCTTTTCCGCTTCTAACATATCATGGTAATTATTTGCTGCACGTTGTAGTGCTCTAAATGCATGATTCCTGTTCCAAAAGGATGCAAATTTATACCTGACTCTACCTGAATGGCAACAAAGGATAAAAGCAATATAAACACAATTTGAATACTGAGCTCATGCTAAAAATTAAATTTTAACAAATAGTATGCAAGATAGTACTCTACAGGTAAAAATACTCATTCAATTTTCTGAAGTGCATATTAAATGCAGGAAGATAAAATAGGTAAAGAAAAAAAAAATCAAGAGTGTCTACTGAATGTCAAGAAAGAAACTATATTAAAAGGCAGCATCTCAATTGGCAATATTTCAAGCGAGGATGTCCTCACTTGTGGGAAGGCAGAGACAATAAGTTGCTTGAATATAATAATAAACAGGATAATTCTAAGAACATATGTAACTTAAAAGACAGACAGTGAGACAGGTGATAAAATCCATGATTGACATATAGATACATGCATAAACATTCTATCCAGATGTAGCACTTCTTCAGAATTTATACCTGACTCTACCTGCAAATGGCAACAAAGGATAAAAGCAATAAAAACACAATTCGTATACTGAGCTCATGCTAAAAATAAAATGTTAACTAGTATGCGTAAGATAGTATTCTACAGGTAAAAATACTCATTCAATTTTCTGAAGTGCATATTAAATGCAGGAGGTTAAAAGTGGTAAAGAAAAAAAAAATCAACGGTGTCTACTGAAAATCAAGAAAGAAACTATATCAAAAGGCAGCATCTCAATTGACAATATTTCAAGCAAGGATGTCCTAACTTGTGGGAAGGCAGAGACAATAAGTTACTTGAATATAATAATTGTAGGAAAATCAGGGATTTATTTCCTATTTAGAATATTCCTCTTTGTGATTTATTTCCTATTTAGAATATTTCCTCTTTTTATTTTTTTCCTTTTTCATTCATTGACTCTAGGATAGAAGTTATATATAAACTTGTTTATTTATTTGTAATGATTTAAGAAATACAGAAAAGAAATATTTCTCCTTTTCCAACAAGAGTTGGGTTACCAGCTTTTTTCTTCTACCTAAAAATTATGTTCTCTAGGAAAATCAGGGATTTATTTCCTATTTAGAATATTTCCTCTTTGTGATTTATTTCCTATTTAGAATATTTTCTCTTTTTATTTTCTTCCCTTTTTATTCCTTGATTCTAGGATAGAAGTTCTATATAACTTGTATATTTCCTTGTAATGATTTAAGAAATACAGAAAAGAAGTATTTCTCTTTTTCCAACATGGTATCAGAGCTGGGTTACCAGCCTTTTTCTTCTACCTAAAAATTCTGCTCTCTAGGGTTTTAATACCCAACCCAATTAAGAGAGTTTAAGCTCTCACCTCCTACACCAGAGGAAGCACCGAACGCTGACTAGTCCTCTGGTGACCTTTTTTTGAGGTTTTATTTTTCGAACTTGTCTAACCTTTTTTTTCTGTTTGGCTGAGTTGATTTTTCTCGTTCATACGAATGGCAAGCAACAATCATTGGAAAATAGCCCTCACTGGTTCAACCAACAGTGATTCAACTGCGTCTAGAGAAACTACCTCAAACATGAATTCAATATCTTTCAACAGCCCTATAGAAGGATCTAATAATTCACTCCAATTGAATATCCATCGGCTTAATGGGAAAAATTATGTAGAATGGTCTCAAACTGTTCGTTTGATTCTAAAAAGTAAAGGAAAGTTTGGTTATCTCACAGGAGAAGTGGTAAGACCTGCTAATGAGAATCCAACCCTCAAGACATGGAAGTCAGAAAATTCTTTGATTATAGCATGATTAGTGAATTCTATGGAACCCACTATATGTAAACCATTTATGTTTTTGCCAACAACTAGAGATGTTTGGGAAGCAGTTCAAGATACCTATTCTAATATGAAAAATTCATCTCAGATTTTTAAGTTAAAATCTAAACTTTGGCATGCCAAACAAGGTGACCAAGATGTAACCTCTTAATACAATGAGTTGATGACCTTGTGGCAGGAATTAGACCTCTATTATGATGACGTCCGAGAATGTGCAAATAACAATGTCAGATTCATGAAGAGACAAGAGAATGATCATGTCTTCATGTTCTTGACAGGACTAAATAAGGAATTAGACAAGGTGCGGGGTAGAATTCTTGGAAAGACTCTTCTGCAAACAATTCGTGAAGCTTTTTCCGAAATTAGAAGAAAAGAAGCACGGTAGAGTGTGGTGCTTAAAAACAAGTATGTTTCCACCAATAGCTCAGAGATGGATAGTTCAGCTCTAGCAACACAGAGGTTCCAGGAGGAAGGAAAAAATGATGTCAAACGACCGTAGTGTGATCACTGCAAAAAACCATGGCATACACGATAAACATGCTGGAAAATTCATGGCAAACCAAAAAATACGAAAAAGAAGTCTAGTGGAGGAGGTCGCGCATTTCAGGTTGTCTCAGATCAAGAGCAGCAATTTTCTTCAAGTTCATTTCCTTTTACTAAGGAACAAATAGACCAACTGTACAAGATTTTTGAGTCTTAAAAAACTCCTTGTTCCTTAGCTCAAAAAGGTAACTATTTGTAAACTACTCTTATTAGTGTCAATTCTAATCATGCTTGGATCATTAATTCAGGTGTAACTGATCATATGACTGGATTGTCAAGCCTTTTTTCTCCATATAGTTCTTGTACAGGAAATCAAAAAATTAAAATTGCAGATGGCTCTCTTTCAACCATTGCAGGGAAAGGTTCTATTGTAGTGTCCCAATCTCTTACTCTTTATGATGTTCTTCATATTCCCAAGCTCTCTTGTAATTTATTGTCTATTAGTAAGCTAGTTCGTGATCAAAATTGTCAAGCTAATTTTTTTCCAACTTACTGTGTGTTTCAGGATTTGATCTCGGAGAGGATGATTGGCAATGCTAGACAAAGTGAAGGACTTTATTTTTTTGAGGATGGTTCTGAGTCGAGGCGACAATCTCACCAAATAAGTACCTGTTTCGAATCTATTTCTGTTACTAATAAAGATGTTATGTTATGGCATTTTAGGTTAGGTCATCCTAGTTTTAGATATTTAAAACATTTATTTCCAAAGTTATTTGATAAAGATCCATCCTTGTTTCATTATGAAATATGTGAGTTTGCAAAACATCACCGCACTTTTTTTCCTTCACAACCATACAAATCATCAAAACCATTCACTATGATTCACAGTGATATATGGGGTCCAAACAAGATAAATACACAATCTGGTAAGAAATGGCTTGTTACTTTTATTGATGATCATACTCGACTTTGTTGGGTATTTCTATTGAAAGAAAAATTAGAAGTTGAAAAGGTTTTCAAAAACTTTTCCAATATGGTGCAGACTCAATTTCAAACTAATATACAAATTTTTAGAAGTGATATTGGAAATAAATATTTCAATATGATATTGGGAAATTTTTTTCTGGAAAAAGGGATCGTTCATCACAGTTCTTACATTGATACATTTCAACAGAATGGAGTTGCTGAAAGGAAAATAAACATTTATTGGAGGTGGCTTATGCATTACTTTTACTACTAAAGTTTCTAAGTATTTGTAGAAAGAAACTGTTTTAATTGTATCATACTTAATAAATAGAATGCATCCCAGAGTTTTGTAATACCAAACTCCTTTCCAAGTGTTCACAACAATTTTTCCTCATGTCAAACTTTCTGCAGATCTCCCTCTAAAAGTGTTTGGATGCACAACTTTTGTCCATGAATATAGAAAAATTGGCAAACTCGAACCTAGAGCTATAAAATGTATTTTCATTGCTTATTCCCCACATCAGAAAGGTTATAAAAGTTTTGATCCAGTATCACAATTTTTTTGTCACAATGAATGTCACATTTTTTGAAAAACAACCATTTTTTAAGAATATTCATCTTCAGGGAGAGAGTTGTAAGAAAGATTTTTTTGTCAACTCTTATGATGATATCTTTCTTTTCAGATGATGTGGTGGTTTTCCAAGATCATGAGTCAAATGCACCTATAATAAATGGCCAAGAGTTGTGTTGAAACTCCTCTTACTATGAGTAATGTTCCTTTTACATTTGGGCCTACATCTGAAAATCAAATTTTTAAACAATGATTATTGGAAAATAAAAGCGAAGGACAACCTACTATAGTATCACAACATGATAATATTATAACAATCGACAATAGATTCACAGAAGGTGACCAAATTTGGAAAGAGATTGTTTACTCGAAAAAGAACCATAAGCAAAGGAAAGACGAATTGGCTCTTCAGCATAGTCATGAATATGAACTAAGGACAAATCAACAATCTGAATCTAGTGCAGGTAATTTCCATTCTCTTCCTGAAACTTCTAATTTTGATATCCCTATAGCCCTTTGCAAATGAGTCAGATCCTGTACTATATATCCCTTATCTAACTTTGTGTCATACTCAAATTTATCTCCATCTCTTGTTGCGTTTACATCTAAATTGTCTAGTGTAGAAATTCCTAGCAATGTACAAGAGGCTCTAGAAATTCCAAAGTGTAAGGAAGCAGTACTTGAAGAGATGAGAACTCTTGAGAAGAATAGTACTTGGAGTGTCGTGGCATTGCCAGTAGGGAAGACGACTGTAGGTTGTAGAAATATAACTCTGATGGATCAGTAGAGAGATACAAAGCTCGATTAGTAGCTAAGGGATTCACCCAGACATATGGCATAGATTACTCTTAAACTTTTGCTCATGTTGCAAAATTGAACACAGTAAGGGTACTTTTATCTATTGCTACTAATTTGGATTGGCCTTTGCAGCAATTAAATATGAAAAATGCATTTCTAAATGGAGACTTGGATGAAGAAGAGTACATGGATAGTCTACCGGGCTTTGAAGAGAAATTTGGTTCCAAAGTGTGTAAACTAAAGAGATCATTATATGGTCTTAAACAATTTCCGAGAGCTTGGTTTGAAAAGTTCCCACAATCTGTAAAAAAATAAAGATATTCCCAGGGACAAGCTGATCATACCTTATTTTTCAAATTCTCTTTTGAAAGAAAGGTTACCGTGTTAATAGTTTATGTTGATAATATTATTCTCACAGGTGATGATGTGGTTGAAATGGAAATATTAAAGAAAACCCTTGCATTAGAATTTGAGATCAAAGATTTGAAAGCTTTAAGATATTTCCTTAGAATGGAAATTGCCCGTTCAAATAAAGGAATTGTGGTATCTCAACATAAATACATCATTGATCTCCTAAAAGAGACTGGGATGAGTGGTAGTAGACCTGCTGAAACTCCTATGGATCCTAATCTGAAACTTTGGGAAAAAGGAAGTGTTCCTGTGGATACTAGTAGATACCGGAAATTGATTGGAAAATTGATCTACTTGTCTCATACTCGACCAGATATTGGTTTTTCAGTCAGTGTTGTGAGTTAATTTATGCATGCACCTTATGAAGAACATCTTGAGGCAGTATACCGGATTCTAAGATATTTGAAATATACTCTTGGAAAAGGTTTGTTTTTTAAGAAGACTAATCAAAAGAGTATTAAAACATTTACAGATGCGGATTGGGTTGGCTCAGTAACTGACAGGAGATCTACTTTAGGGTATTGTACTTTTGTTTAGGGGAACTTGATTACTTGGCGAAATAAAAAATAAAGTGTTGTTGCCCGAAGTAGTGCAAAAGCTGAATTTAGAGCGATGACTCAAGGAATTTGTGAGGTACTATGGTTACAAAGAATTCTCAATGAACTTAAGAAGAAGGTGGAACTTCCTCTGAAACTGTATTGTGATAATAAGGCTGCAATAAGCATAGCTCACAATCCTATTCAGCACGATAGGACAAAGCATATTGAAATTGATTGACACTTTATCAAAGAAAAACTTGAAACTAGAACTATTTGTCTACCATTTGTTCCGTCTAGTCAACAAATAGCAGACATCCTGACCAAGGGGTTTCCAAGGCATAATTTTGAGCATCTTATAAGAAAGTTGGACATGATTGATATCCATGCACCAACTTGAGGGGGAGTGCAGGAAAATCAGGGATTTATTTCCTATTTGTGATTTATAACCTATTTACAATATTTCCTCTTTTTATTCCTTGATTCTAGGATAGAAATTCTATATAAACTTATATATTTCTTTGTAATGATTTAAGAAATATAGAAAAAAAGTATTTCTCCTTTTCCAACAATAATAAATAGGATAATTCTAAGAACACATGTAACTTAAAAGATAGACAGTGAGACAGGTGATAAAACCCATGATTGACATATAGATAAACATTCTATCCAGATGTAGCACTTCTTCAGAATCTTTAAGCAACAATTTTCTACTAGGTGAATCCTAATGTATGTTCCAAGATATTAGCGTAGCTAAAGCATCGAAAGCAATATCTGAGCAAATGACAAAACCAAGATAATACCCTGACATGTGCAGACCTATTCTGAGCAAATTAAGCAACTAAAAATTCAGAATTACAATAAAATCAACACACAAAAAAAAAACAAACAAAAGTTAGAAAGGCCTAACCACATCAATAATCCCGATCTTCGCAAATTATGGCAAAATAATCCCATCCCCTACTCTGAGTCAATTATATATATGCTCCATTGTTTAGGGTTTTAACACTTCAAGATCTGTTGTTTGATATTTGTAAGAAACCAATACTCTAGCAATCACGACATTTATTTAATCGAACACTATATTTGTGTCTCCCAAACATAAGTTACTGAAACAAAATAAGAGTTCTGGATTGTTAGATCATCTGTGTGAATCTCACACCTTATACCCGACAAATGATGAGCTAGTCTTGGGGGAAAAAAAGGTTATAGTCAAAAAATTAGAACATGGAGTACCCATCTCATTTGATATAAATCAAACCATGGCCTTTGAAGTGACAGAAGTCTAAATCACAAGATCGTTTTATGCCTTCTTTTTATGTACCAATCACTGAAATGAAGATGCAATATCAAAGCTCAAAATGACAATTATAGAGCTCTATAGACACCAACAATTCATTTTTCGTGCGGAACGACCAGAACTTAGGTATAAGTAAAATATATAAAGTTTGACTAAGGCTTTGATTTCAAGAAAAATAATTTCCCTTTCCTAAAATACAGCCATTTCCAAATATATGTTCATGAAAAATAAAGTAGCTTTTAATAATACTGTATATCACGTGCCTATGAATCCCCAACTTTTACCAATTGCCACAAGGCAAGTCATTGATGAATGCTGCAATGAATCAGTTATTTCTTATATACAAGTTTCTCCTCTGTTCAAATAGAATTAAAAATGTCGAATCTCATGGACTCCAACAATAATAGTGGCATTTTTTTTGAAACAAAATTAAAATTGCTATAAAATAAAGAAAATGATTTATTATCTCACTACTTTCTTCTTAGAAAAATCATTTACCTTGAAAAAAACAAAGCCTTAATCATAATAAATTAGTTAATGCACTCATTTTTAAGTATATGCAAACCCAAGATTCAAGAAAAACAAGGTTAAATGCATAGAAGCATTCCAGGATTCTAGAGTTATTCACTAACCATCGGGACTTCCTAATGGAGGCACACCATGACCACCAGCACCCATCCGAAGAATAATTGTTATTGCTGGATTAATGACTGCATGTTGACTTCTACGTATCTGCATGAACCCAAAAAGGGAAAAAAGAAGTAGCAGCATATCACCACTTTCTGTCATTCAACAATTTGGTCAAGTCTATGATATATAATGGAGCGTCAATTATTAAAAAATATAGTAAAGTAGTCAAATCTACAAAAGCACAATTGAACAATCAAATTTATTCTATCTCATGGATTCAATAATTAAAATGGCTCCAATCTAAAAGGGAAATATATAATCATAATTGGCCTCACAGAAAATTCTATCATCATCGTACTATTTTTTTGTGACCAAAATGGTCTATTTTGAAAAGAGAAATTTTTGTATGGACATGTTTGGCATATCCATACATGACAATTATATTTCCTATCCAACACAAGTATTGGATACTGCAGAGGCTCCTTAACAGAAGTCTTCATGCTTCACAGCTAGCTATGGGATTTTCATCAAAAAAAAGAAATCATAAAAGAACATACCTCATCTATATCTCCAAAAGGTATAATCACCTGTGAGATGTAAATAGAACAGTCTTAGAAAAGATGATGTACTTTAATTTAGAAACCGTTTTGTCAAAGATGAATTGACTTTTTTTTTTTTAAGAAAAAAGATCTTCCTACTATAATTAATTCAGTTTCTTAGTTTGAAAGATGATGAAATGTGAACCCATTCAAGACAAGCAGCTTAACCTCATGTTAAGTCTATGTTGCTTAAAAACTAACATAATGTGCTTAACAGAATAACAAATGTAAATCCAAACTAAGCCAATTGAATTTCAACCATAAAGGTTCAGAAACTCAAAAGGATTGTTCAAGTAATTTTTCATGCTCCAATTTTCCATGAAGTAGTCTATGAAAGCATTTGTTAAACTACTCATGTCCTTGCATAATGTAATTTTCCAAATGGAAGTAAATATTAAAAGCTAAAAACTCACATTCAAGAAGGTTTTGCAAAAATCAGTGCAGCACTGAGTGGAATATAATAATTTGACTACTTTGTCTATGTACAAAGGTTGAATAACATGGTCATCTCTAGGAGGATATGAAATGGAAAAACAAAAAGATCCAGTCCTATTCCCTATGACTTTGAATGTGGGTGGTATTAAGTACAAAAATCAATCTTGTTTGGTACATCATTATAAAATAAGCCAAGCAAACATAGTGCAATACTTGCAATCATCATTCAAGAATTACATAAGCAACCCAACATCATATGCATGTCACTGCACGAACTCTCAAAAAACATAAATTTTGCAGCTAGTTTGGGCTTGGAGGAGTTGAACCAAATCAAAACTACAAAACCAATTTTATATATGGGATCAATAAAAAAAGTGATCCATTAAATGCAACAGTAGTCCTTCCCCTCATATTGCATCATGCAATGAATAAATCCCCCTTTTCATGATTCCATGGACTCGTAGCCTAGTGCTTAAAACTAAATAAATCAAAGAATAAAAGAAACACCACCAAACTTTCTGAATACACTAGTAAAGTGTTTTAAGCTTGTTGCTCTTAGCATCTTGTAACATATTATTATGATGTAATAACAGATAATGCGTGCTGAAAAATAATAAATGGAGAATGAAACACAGGCTTACCTTAATTTGTTTAGAGAACACATTAGAATGGAAGCATATATGCCATGCAGAGACATAAATGCGACCATGATACAAGAATGACCTCTCAAGTGCACACGAATAACTGTGTTCCACAATCTGAAACAGGCTATCTGTTTGTTAGCCCAGCAACTGAATGTGCAAAAAAGAAACCAAGATAGCTACTTCACAAATTTTGATACTTGATAGAGGAGTAGCTAAAAACTGTATATTCTCAAATTAAAATACTTTGTATAATATGGAAGATAAAGAATTCCAGCCAAAAATGAGTTTTACGCATCTTGCCTCGTCAGCAGGAAGGTTAAATATTGTCTGCAGAGGCCCAGGTTTCTGATGAACCACTGTAGGCCCCTGTTTATCTGAAGAAATTCTTCTTCGAGCATTAGTTCCAGCATATCCATTCACAACCCTATTAACACAAAATTATAAACTAAATCAATACAGATAAAAACACTGACTAATACTCATTCAATTCTTCAATGTGAAAGATGATTTGACAGCATATTCTAGATGAGGTTCAATTGTCCCCGTCCTTAAAGGGAAAAAAGATATATACTACAATCTGTGTTGAAAAAGAAAGTGAAACCTGATATTCATGCATGCATAAATACATCAAGACATTTCTAAGCATGATTGACAGAATTGGTAGTTTTGATTTTCTTTCAGAAAGAAGAAAAATATATCTGTAAATTAATACCAGCTAGACTATGTCATTTTTAGTTATTTTTTCCACATATAGGTTTTGTATAATTCTCAGGTTTCTTTAAACCTTTCTCTCTTTTTCAATTGCATTGAGCCTTACATACACTAGTTAACCTACTTCATCAGCTAAGGCATTTTTGCTTTTGGTGAATCACCGATTGCCCCCACAGTAAGGAATTTCTCAAGGAGCCAGTTAACTTCATCATGTATATTATAAAATGAGGTCAATGCTGAAAGATTGTTAGAGCTGAAACTCTTTATTGGGCTTCCTATTCATCTTATTTCAGGGGTAATAGAAGGATTTTAGGAATAAAAATTCGTCAAGGACTTGTTATATTTAAGAAGAATAGGTTTAATAGCATGTACCTACTTTTGGGGTTGCTATTCTAAATAGGCAAAATTTTTGGCAAATTAAAAGTATTGTTAGGGCTTAAAGCAACAAGAATGAAGTGTATGACACAGATTAAAAAACAATTGATGTATGAGGGTTTAGTTATGTGTTCTGCCTAATTATACATTAAAATAGTTAGCGAGAATATACTATATTTGGAAAGGAAGTTCCCCAAAATAAGTGTAATCTAACAGGAATGAAAAATTGTCAGTTCCATAAGTTGGTATATTTCAAAAACAACTAATAGAGGAAAGAAAAAAAAGAACCTTATCTTTAACATCACTAAGTATGGAAATTGATAAATGCAAAGCAAGCAGTTAGATGATAGTAGAAGGGGGGGAAAAAGGGCAAAGCTAGATTACCGAAATCCTAGTTAAAAGAATTTCCTAAAGAGGATTCCCTAACTGAGCATGCAAATTCACATGCTATTATCATTCGCATTGCACAATGTAGCCTTGTCAGTTCAAGCATTACAAAATGCAGCCCGTAGTAAAATAAAAACTAGCTAATTTGCAAATATCAATAAAAAGGAAGCAATTCATGCATCCAGCAGGTGTATAAACAGAGTGATCAATAAGCATGTTCTAATTATGGAAATACAAAGAGAATAAATTGATTAGAAAATGGTAAAGAGCACAAAAAGAGAGAAAGTAACAAATCAAAAGACTACCTGGAAGAATCTACTGGGAGCTTTATTGTTTTAATATGGAGGCAAACCTGATAGGAAGTACAACATTATTGACCTTCATTCAAATATAAAGAAAATTTAAAAAAGTCAACATGATAACGAATAGAAAACAAACGCGAAC
Source organism: Balakata baccata (assembly GCA_949630135.1). NCBI lineage: Eukaryota > Viridiplantae > Streptophyta > Magnoliopsida > Malpighiales > Euphorbiaceae > Balakata > Balakata baccata. The sequence goes on from CATIWF010202523.1 coordinate 60,991, forward strand.
GGGATTTAAGAAGAAAAATTACCTGCCCAGATGCGCTATCCAGTGTGTACCATACTGCACCAGTTTGACATTCACTTTCAACTGGAACAGTTACAGAGCCCAGAACAGTACTTTTCCATACTATATCCCAATCATATATTGTTACATTAATCTGGTTATTTCAGCAAATAAAATACATAAGAATACCATAGAAAACATACTCCGATTAACATTGCACTTCACACCACTTTATGTTATTAATAGAAACCTTGGTAGAAAATACAGCACAAAACAGAAACATGGCACCAGTATGCTGGCATATTAGCATGCATACCCCTAGGAAACCTTATAATATAAGCTATACCTTTAGATATAACTTTATGATGATTGGACCTCATTGCTGGCTTACAAATAAGTATTTTTTGATAGTTGATTGGATCATTAATATGTCAGCATCCACATCACTTTTACTGCACAAGTTTGCTAAACAAGGGATTTTGCTTGGTGACTAGGTCATTCATGCCTTAGTGTCCTTTAGCTAGGACTAGAAATTAAAAGGAGAGCACATGCTTTCCTAATTTGACGATTTTCACGTGGATAAAGAATTCTATTGCATTTCAAATCTAAATTGTGTCCCTGTTAAAAACACTAAATGGGTTTGTGGGACAGGGTTTTGCTTTGTGACAAGGTCAAAAATCAGCACTCTATGTGTCCTTTAGCTCACGCTAGGAGAAAAAAAAAGGGGCCACGTACTTTCCCAATTTGTAGATTTTCTAATAGACAAGTTTACTGCATTCAAAACAAAAAATGCCTCTGTTAGAAATCCTGAACCCTAATGTAAGTTTTTGCTTCCTGTACTTCATCAATATACAACTTAGAAACCTTATTATTGTCAGTAGCCACAAATTCTGGCACCTAAATTTTCACTTTCTAATATCTAAACTCCACACAGGCCATCTGTGGAAAATTATATAATCTGTTCTACAACATGATTGGCACTTGGCACTTGACCTTGAATCCAGTTAAATTTTGACACAAGTAAAAAACTAGAGGAATTCGAACAAATTTCACTTCAAACAATGTTGTGAAATAAAGTTGAGAATCTCATCCATGAGGCTAAAAAATCGCCGATTCCCTCAACATGGTTACATGAGCAATCTTAAAAACCTTAAACTCCAGGAATTTGGCAAGCATATAAAGCAATAAAGATTGTGAAAAACCATATAATCAATCTTATAAAAACCTGGGCTTTTAAATTCCATGAATTTTGATTTTGTGGACTTCAATCCAAATATTGCCTTAATGTCATGTGATGATGTGAGATAAAGGTTTCTATTTTTTTTTTTTTTTTTTCCTGATTTACTACTAGGAAAGAATATGCTTAGTGAATTTCAGAGTAATGTTGGAGCTTCCAAGTTTGTTGCGGTTATCTTTTCCTTCATTTTACCTAGCATTGAGCAAACAGAACGTACAATCTATTTCTTCTGTTATTTCACAGCCAAAATTAAGAATTTGAGTTTTTAATGATTCCGTATTTACTCTAGCAAGAATGTAGCCCAAATTCCAATCTAAATACTAGCCTTACTAATTGGCCCATATCACAAGTAGTGCAAACATTAAATGTACAGGGACATAGGAAATATATCTTCTCTAATTCGTTGTTATTCTAAAGGAATTTTAGGATGCTTAAAGTTTGGTATCAAATGCTCCAGATCATAGATTCTAATTTGCTAAAGTGCATATAAATCTCTACTTTTTTACTTGGGTTCTGCATACCTAGAACTCTTCTTACCTAGTGCTCTTTAGTGTTTATCGTAGATCAATAGCATAGATTTGAATTTAACTTCTGAAAATTCTAATGCAGCAAAGAGAATGACTAATTCTAAAGAGATGTTAGAGACAAATGTAAGAGCTCTTTTACAAATTCTAACACCAGGAAGGATCACACAATATCCAAAATTCTCAATGTCACAACATTAATTTCATAATAAGACTATAATGATAGTTACCTGGACAGGGAGTTCATCAACAGAAAAATTGAACTCTTCTCCCCACATGGGATTTCTTGAACCAGGCACCATTGAGCTGTGGCAGATATAAAGTAAAATAAATTAAGCCAGATTGAAGTTATCAGATTCCCTGAACCTGTATTAAAGCATGGAAAGCATTTCGGGCAAGTGTTTCCGTTAAAATTAAATGTCTTTATCCATTAAGTAAATGCAATTATGCAAGCCTCTTTATTCTAAAAAATGGTGAACAGGAAAGTTGCCTATTCACCAGTCTAACTTGACATAAATTTCATCATCTAAGCATCCCACTACCAAACTCTTGTACCCCTGCTTATCATATGCTTGCAAAATTGCATAATCATAAACTTAGTTTAAGCTTCCCAGGATTTTTGCCTATTCACCAGTCTAACTTGACATAAACTTCATCATCTAAGCATCCCACTACCTAACTCTTGTACCCCTGCTTATCATATGCTTGCAAAATTGCATGATCATAAACTTAGTTTGAACTTCCCACTAGAATTTGTTGCTTATCCCCTATCTATGTCTTTTTCAATTTAAGAAAAAAAAAAACCTGATCATGTGCTTCTTTGAAGTCAGAAGAGAACATGAAAACTGGACTAGGACAGGCTCAATAATCTGCTCCTAGCACTTAGGCAAAACTTAAGTGCTTTATGGATTCATACTTGCAAACTGAATTAGAAGAAATTTGGTAGAAATGGAAGATTGGGTTAAAAGAATTTGATAGCAGATACTTCTGGAAGCATTAGAATTAAAGAAAAACAATAATAATACACAGATCACATAGAGTGGGAGAAGTTGGAGAAGAAAACGAAGAGAGAAAACACACAATTCATAAATATTTAAAGAAAAAAAAAACTCAAATGTCATCTCTAATCAACAGAGCCTAAGAAAATAATTAATTGGGCAGGTATTCTAAAGACTTTAGGAATTTGTTGAACTAAGGCTATGGCAGGAGATCTTTTAATAATTATAAAACAGGACGCAAGTATTTTTAGAATAAAATTCCCTGGAGTATAAGAGAACTTTATTATAAAATGGAACCAACAATAAAAAGTAACTTTCTGACAGCATTTTCAAGAAAAATCTGACTTATCAAAATATCCTGCCAAACTTTCAGTTATTCAACTACTACTAAAAATTGAAAAACAGAGAAAGATAATAAATCAAATGACCTGAATCTTTTTTCTGAACCACAAGTAATGATAGCATAAGGATCTGAAGTTCCATTTAAATTTGCACCAATCAGATTCTTAGCTGCCAACAATTCCAACTGAAAACAAAACAAAGGCAAAGGAAAATATATGATATAAAGAGTTTAACATCAAATCCTTAACATGCTATGATAGATATAAACAGAAGCATACATGTCTTGTAGATCCAAACGTACCTTGATTAAATAAGCAGAATTGGACTGAGAATCTCCTTTGAACTGGCCCATCTACAAAATAATTGCAGAACTGCATGTCAAAGAAGTGGAAAATTACTCCATGAAACCAGCAGCAAGCAGGATTGTCTATGGTAACACTACAAAATCCAAACTCCAATAAAAAAGGATGGAACAAATGCTTAGAAGTTGTGGCAAAAACATGGTGACATAACAATGTTATAACATATAATATTGCATAGTATCAGAAATTAAGACATTAAAAATTCAAAACGAAAATTACATCTATGCAAGCAAGATGTCAAATACTCTACATCAACTTGATGTTCAGAAGGCCTACTTGCCAAGGAACCTTTTTCAATAAATTCCTTGAAAAATTTCCTCGACAGAACAAAATATATACATTCAACCAAACTGTGAGGGGAAAGAATTGGTCCAAAGGAACCTCAGAATATATTTCATTTTCTGAAAATGTCTTAACTGCAAACTAATATCTGAACAAACTGCTATAAATTACATAAAAAATGTGAAGCATGACTGTACAATCAAATCAAGCAAATAAAGAATATGTGAGCTTCTATATCAGGACATAACTGAAAAAGTTGAGGGGGAAAAAGAACAGAGAAATTATTATGTAGTTTTATCCCTTTGCTGTTGGTGGCAAATTTAAGACTACGACTAATTAGCCAATTGAAGTTAATGTTCTTCCTTTTTAAGGTGCAATTAACAATTGTGATACTCAACTAAACTCAATTACGCCTGCACATACTAGAACTCAGGGATAATTACTTTAAAGCAGAATGCATTCTACAAAAAAAAACAAAACAAAACAAAACAAAAATTCCTTCGTTATGCGCTAATATTATGGTACTCAGATGAGGCACCTTCAATTAATTGGAAGCTAAAGTTCAACAAAAAAAAAAAAAGGCACGAATTGAGTAAAAACATTGACTAAATCCTGTTTCGATGTAAAGCAAATGGTCATGAAAAATCCGTAAACTTGAAAGCTAAGATAAAATTGATAAAATCCCGGAAATGGTAGAAGTAAATTCTAATCACCGACGTTATGTGGTGAAAAATAAAGAAAAGAACTTCACAACATCAGAATTGAAAAAGAACAAAGATCCCAAAAATCACAAAAAGTCCACATCCTAATACAATCAAACTTCAAACCTTTCACATCCAACACTGATCAACGATCACATTAAAAGAAAAGCAGAAAGACATAACATTTGAAAAGAATAGACCAAATTGACCTTATCTTTATCATCAATTCCATCCCCAGAATTACCGGAATTCTCCTGACTCTGCGATCGATCACCACCATTGTCAATGTCTCCGCCGCCTCCGCTCCATGCAAAAAACCAAAGCGAAGCGATCACGAACATAGCAGCACCCACAGTAACCTTGATCTCCCACCAAGACGGGAGCAAGAAATCTAGCGCCTTCTCAATCATAACCATACTGTGTCGTTTCAGTTCCCACTCTCCTCTTTTCTATTGCTTCCTTCCCCTTCTCTTCTGATACAAATTAATCAAAACTTGAGCGGATTTAGGGTTTGTTGATGGTAAGGAGTAGCGTTGACAAGTAAACAAGGGCGACCATTTCCAGAGAGTGAAGAAAGAGTCAAGGTTTGGACAGTTGGGGAAGGGGTTGAACGTGGAAGAAGTGGAAAATTATGGAGGCTGAATAGAAAAAACCGTTAAATTTTATGACCGAACTGCCCTTGATATTTTGGCCAGTAATAACTATTTTTTTCCGCGTATGTGCATGTAAATTCTCAAACTCTGAAGGGTAAAATTTGAAAATAGCAACGCAATGGGGGAGTATTCTAATTTCCATGCATACTGTAAATTGCTAACGCTGAAAAAGCTCACGTCACGCGGTGGGAGATGTTGTTGAAAAGTAATTAAATCCCTTAATCATCATTAGTTTTTTGTTGAACAAACAAATCCCTTTACTTGTTATTACTCATTAATAAAAATTTAAGGCAATAATTTGCCTCCCATGATAATTTTTTTTAAATTATCCCTATCATATCATTTATAAACTAACTTAATTTGCATTTACTTCGACAATAAAAATAAAACAATTAAATACATATTAATGAAAAAAATAATTAATTTATAAATAACATGATAAATATAATCTATTTAAAAATTTTTTTTTTCATGTATTCATCGTCATAAAAAATATTAAAAAACCATGGAGATGTCAAGTATACTCAAATTGATAACTCTCATAATTCTTACATATAAAAAAATATAAATCAAACTGCTATTTAATTATTTATTATGAAACAATCAAGTCGAGATATATATATAATTGGTTAAGTGATTTTTTACAAGAAAAAATAATTTAACTGATTCAAAATAACAATAAATCAATAAAAATATATACAAATCTGCTAAAATTTATAAATGACGAAATAGTGAAGCACCTAGATTAATAATATAACAAATTGGCTCAAAATAATACTACAGCGATTAGAAATAGAATACATTTTATTCCAGTTGACGACTATAATTTATTTTGTTATCTCTATTTGATCGAATATATTTTGTATGTTTGAATTGCCCACACAAAAAATAATGAAGCAAAACGATAAAAATGAAATATCGTAATAAGACTATAAAACTAAACACTGCAATAAGACGATGAAATCATGAAAAACAAAACAAATAAATTAAAAACTTAAATTTATGTGGAATAACCATTTATTTAAAAAATAAATTGATAAAAAAAAGAGATAAATGAGGTGATTTTAGACCAATAATAATAAAAAATTATTTCTTCTTACTTAAGAAAGATGGTAGCCAAAAAAGAAAAAAGAAAAAAAATTGAAAGAAAAAGAGGCTAGGGTTTTTCTTAGACCTCCATACATTATTATATTATTAAGTGTTAAAACATTATTTAAAACATTATACATGTATCATTATATATAATCATAATATTATTTGTAATTAATAATATATTAAGATGAATACTAAATAGCTATATATTTATATTTATTTACGAATTCATAATACAAGATATTATAGTTATAGAACAATTAAAATAAATTAGTTCAATTAACTACACATAATTAACTTATAAAGCATATCTAAATTATTTTTAATGCATATATTCATATTATTAAATCACTAATATGTATTATATTTATATGTTCAAAACACAACGACATATACTTTGAACCGAAATACTTAATGAAATATATTTATTTTTAGTAATAAATATTTATGTAATATATTTATGACTTATAAATTTGTTTAAAATATTTACATATAATCCATTATAAATTATATGATTTTTCATGCATTCTTATAAAAATATTTTTTTATCTATCTTAAATTATGGATCATAATCTTTTTTTGACATTATTTTTAATTTAACATAAAAAAAATCTTATTAAAAATAATCGGATTAAATCAAGTTCAGATCCATAAGAAATCAATAATGAATTATATTATTCACATATTTTTAGAGTTATACTATTACAACTTATTTAAAAGGTGTTTGAGATTATTGTTGAATTTTAAAAATGTGTTTTAAATTTTGTTGATTTAATTGACTAATTTTTTAAATTTTTTATAAATTGCGTTTTTCAAATCTGTTTCTGGAAAAAATATTTATTTATCTGTTTCTATCCAAAAACTGTTTTTGAAACTTAAAAAATATAAATTTTTTTTTTCCAAAAAAACATTTTTCCCACAGATAATGTCAAACAACTCTTATATGAAAATACAATAGTTAATGTGATTATAATTATGCCCTAAATTCCTAACAATACCCTCCCCTCAACGATCCACCTTGTCTTCAAGGGTGTACATGAGAATATTAATAGCACAATGAGAATAAATTGTCCCTGACTGAATAATATTGCAGCAACTAGCCTCTCATTTATTGCAAAACCTACATATATCTTGCCATCTAAAATTTCTTGGCTATAATCAAATAACACCATCCCATTTAATCACTCTAATGTAAACTGACCACGAGTACATAAAGCAAAAACTTTACTACCAGTATTTATATGAAAGCAAAAAGGAAAAATTTGGCAATAGTCTTGTATCTGCCCTTCAAGCAAGCCAATGAGAGTCGGTGCCAATTCATGGTCAATGTGTCAGTCTTTTCCTTTGCCGCCTCCACATTTCAAATGTCAATTCTTTGATGAGAATAGTCAAATTTGACATCCACCCAAAATTACTCCCATCTACATAAGAGAAATTGAACGTGATGTTAGATTTTTAGCCAGTACAATTTCATTTATATAAATAAAGATATTTTTTATTATATTAATGTTTATTTATATGAATTAATAAGATCTTAAATTAATTAATGGAAGTTCTTGATACAAAATATACATGAAAGAAATCATGATGAGATCATAATGCTAGATTCTTATTATGTATAAGTATATTTGTGTCTAGACTACTCGTAGCTATATGATCAATAAGACATGATACTGTTGATCCAAATATGCTAGTATATGTTATTTTTCTTAATTAGATCAAACAATAATTTTCATAATTTATAAGCATGAGATTTTTATAATTAACACATAGATGCTTATTAGAGTAGTCAAATATAATGGAGATATGCTATGAGATCATCATATGGATTTTCTATACATATGTCAATTATGATCTCATCATAGCAATGGTGTGAGTATCATTGGACTTAATGTACTCAAAGTTATATTTGATATTGATCATGTATTTTGACTTCATTCCTTGTTGCCTCAAGAAAGATTGCTTATAAGATGGTGATTGGATACTGTTTGAGGCATTTGAAGGTAGTTGGATAGCTAATAGAGGATTCACGACTTCTGTTAGAAGGATAATATATCTATGACCTATTGTCAAGATCATTACTCGAAAAACTTTGGCTAAAGTAAAACTGTCTTAAAGAAGATTTTCGAAGGTATATCTTTATGGGTAATGAGTTTCAAATGTAAGATACAGTCCAAAATTAAGGTCATACTTATGCCAGTTTAAAATAACTTTCTATTTGGTCATTGATTCCTATTTGATTGTGAAATTAATCTAAGTCATTGATGGAAATATCATATTTAAAGTCTTCTATATAAATTGGTCATCTCTCCATCTAATTAAAGTTGTTGTATTACTAAACACTTTTTCATCAAAATTGCCTGCAGCATAAAGTTGAAGTTAAGGGAGAGAAATCAATTTCAATCTCAATTATCAATCAAAGACTAGTGCTATTTAATTCTTTTCATTATTATGATAATTTTTGCATCAAATAAGTGTTTATATTTTAATTTATATATAATGAATTGTTTATTCAAGATCCTATTATGAAGATGATTTGATTATATCTCCTTAAGATTTATGGCTTACATACGGTATTAGAGCATGAGTTTTGAATAAATAATTTATTGGTATATTATGATTAGTATGATGTAAAACATATATTCAATTTGCCTTTATGTTTTTTCAGATGAAAGTGTTGATGAAATATGTATTTTCACATTTATGATTTATTAAAAAAGAAACTTGACTTACCGTTGTTTGGCCGAATGATGTATATAGCCTGATGAATTGGTTTTCTTAAGGTTATTATATTATTATCATTTATTGTTTAAGTGATTGATGATTATTATCACTATGATTGCTTTAAAAGGTTTAAAGGCTGAATAATGGGTAAGACAAATATTATTCCTATTTTACAAGATATTTTTATTTTAGAAATTATAACGTATTGTTATTTAATAAATATTATAATTATATAACATTAAAGATAAAATTAATTTGTTAGTCACCAAAGTGGCCAGAGTGGCCAGATTAATTTGAATGTGTGGTTATATAATTTATAGAATTTTAAAGAATAGTATTATTTAAGTTATAAAATTTTATTAGTTGTTAGAAATTAAGGATTTACCAAAAGGTAAATCGATATTCTATAACTAATAAAAATAAAGTAGGAAATATGATATTTTCTTGTCAAATATAATATAAATATCCAAAGATACTATACATATATTTGGTAAGGTTTATTTAATTACCTTATAAAGTTTGAATAACATTCTAAATATGATGATGATGTATGTATATATTATTATGTTTGCCCAAAGGAAACCTACAATATATATTTATGTGCATGATTATTTGAATTTTTTAATTTAGTAAGCATTTATATATTTGCAGCTATTTTTCTTCATTCGCATGCTTTTACTATTATTGTCTTTAATGGTTTAAACTTCTCATTGAATGTGTATAGAGGAAGTAAAATAGGCATTTGAATTGGATCCAAAATTGATAGAGAAAAATTGGGTTTATGCATATTCTCGAGCAAGAATGGTATGTTCAAGAGTAGGAATCGTTTTGCAATCACGATTGTGACACGAGTGGGAATGTTTTGCTCATGATCTGGAAAACCTTTTAGACTAGAATTGCACAAGGTTCCAATCGGGATATGGTGTTTCATAATTTGGAATCGGCAAATTTTGAGCATTTTGCCAGCAGGAAAATGGTTATCAATTGGGAAACGGGTTAGTTAATGAGACCTAATTTAATTAGGACTCTATGAACATGTGTTCCGAATCCTAACCATTCATGAACTATAAATAATTCTTTTTCTAGCATTAAAGAACAACTGTAACCTTAGAGAATAAAAGGTTCATGCTCCTTCTCACTCAAGTTCATCTTCTCTTGCTAGTACAAGAGATTATGAATAACCTATAACCTCTAAGATTTTTGTCTTTGTACCTTCGCATGAATTTCTATTAGAGGTAATCTAATAGAGGTTTACTGTGGTTTGCAACAATCTAGTAAAGTGAATTGAAGAATATAATTCTCTGATATTAAATGTAATCTTCTTCAAACCTTAGTTACGATTAATTGATTATAGCTACATAGGGCGATTCTGTTGGTTTGAGTTTCTAATTTTAATTTTCCGTTATGTCACATATCTGATATGCTTGTTATAAACCCAACATGTGAGACCCTTTTCATCAATACTCATAAGAACAAGAATTTCTATTGTGACATCTTCTCCACATGAATCTTTCTTCAAGAATGAATCAATTTGCTTCTTAACAACATTCCCAAAAAGAAAACATTTCACTATTGCATTTCCACAAACATCTTCAATGTAAGAATGAAACAGTTCAAGTATGAAGATGTTTCTTTTATGTGATTACCCCAACTTTGAAGCATACATTTTCTACTTTTATGCAATACCAATCTTTCATCACCCAATATTTCACCATTAGGATATGACATCTCCAATTAAGTAAATTTTCCATCAAATGCAGGTAATTCAATCTTTGGGATCTTGATGCCTAATTATTCCTTTTGGAAATAATCAGGAACAAAATCAAACTTCTTTTTTGTTTTGAGAAGTGGGTAAATTTCCTTTGTCCATGTTGGTGACACATTTAACCATAACTGGTATAGGGTTTGGAGTTTGAGAAGTACGATTCTTTATAAAATTGCACATCACACCCATCATTTCTTACATACCTTGCATCTTTCCTTCTAGTCCTTGTATCTTCAAACTCATCTATCAAATTTGGTCCTGGAATGCTTGAGTGCTTGATGGTTCGACCTTGCTAGTTTGTTTCTTCCACTTCAACTTTAAGAATTCTAATAGGTTTTATGAAAAGGTCCCTTTTGAATTCATAGACTCTGATACCAATTTGTTATGATCTTGGATCATAACTGAAGGAAATCCACAAGGAATGAGATGAATGAGAGGAAGAATATTAGAGATGTGCCCAAAAAGCAATCGTCTCCAGCACTTAGTATACACATTCATAAAGACATTCTTTCATTATATTGGTATTCATTTGCATATGAATTGATATAGATCTTAAACTGATTAATGAAAGTCCATGAAATGAAACATAGCATGAAGGAAATCATGATGGGATCATGATAATGAGATTCCTATTATGTGTAATTATGTTAATATCTAAATTATCTCTAGTCATAGGATCAACAAGATGAGACATTATTGATCCAGATAGACTAGCACATATTATACTCTTCGATTGGATCAAGCAGTATATCTCATAAGCTGTGAACATGAGATGTTCAAAGTTAACATGTGAATGCTTGCTAAGAGTAGTCAAGTACATAGGATGACCTGCTATGAGATGATCATATGGATTATCTATTCAAATGTCAATGATAGTCTCATCATAGCAATGAGGCAAGTATCCTTAGATTTAGGTACTTAAGGATAACTTGGATACTGATTCTGTGCTTTGACTTGATTCCTTGTTACTTTATAGAGGTCGCTTATAGGGGAGTGATTGGGTACAGTTTGAGGTATTTGAAGGTAATTGGGTAGCCAATAAAGGATTCACGGCTCCTGATAGCGAGAGAGTATGCCCACGGCCTCTTGTCGGGATTATTATTCGGGAATCTCTAGTCAGAGTGGAAACGTCATGAAGATGGTCTTCAGTAACATGTCTAATAGAGTAATGAGTCCCAATAACAAGATATAATATCACTTAGGCTAGGTGTGACATAGTCAGTCTAGTAGGAGTTGACACATTGTCTATACTTTGAACCAAGTAAGGTATAAAATGGTTAAATGATAAATTGTACATAAATTGTCTATGGAAAGGTTTGTAATCAAACCACTGACTTTCCGATCAATTGGAGGTTGTGATGTATTGTTAGATACCGCTCATGACTTGTTTAAATTATTTGATAATTTAAATGGCTAATATAACTGGAAATATAATGAGTCACACGCTTTGGAGATATAAAAAATGAATAAAATGGTTTTGGATGAGATCTAAAATATGAGAGAATTACTTCGAATCGGTTCGCAATAAGATTACGGAAAAAAATCACTTAGTGGGTTGACGGGCCCACTGGCCTGGCAAGCTAATTGGTTTGCCAAGCAGGCCAGCTAGGCCTGCTCAACAGGACCAAACGGGCTACGCGCATAGCTGCCTGCATATGTCATTTAATTGGCCAATTGGCCATCATTATTCATATAACTCTCATTTTCTCATCTTTTTATTTTTGGTCAATGAATCTAATATTTTTTTAGATCTAAAAGACCACAAAAGACAGAAAATTGATAAAGAAAAATTTTTGGAAGAAGAAATTTTTTTTGGAGATAACAAGAAAAATTAAAGAGTTTAATTTTTTTCTCTCAAATGAACATACACCATTGCTAGTACTTTGAGGTATGTTCAATCTATCTCCCTAGTGGTTTTATCCTCTCATTTTCGCGTGGATATTGTTAGAGTCAATTCAAGATTGGATTGTTGTGGTTTGCTACAACCCAACAAGGTGAGGAATTGAAGAAAAATTAATAAATTATATAGGTATAATTTCTAAATTTTCTTTGGTTAAATTAGTTTTAATTGGCACAAATAGAATCATTTAATTCTGATTTTAAAAAATTTTATTTTTCGCTGCATAATATATATATATATATATATATATATATATATATATATATATATGATACATGCTTAAAACTCTTCAAAGAAATAGGAAGAAAAAAGGAAAAAAGGAAGGTCATAACTGAAGGAAATCTATAAGGAATAAGATGAATAAGAGGAAGAAATAGGAAAAAAAGAGGGGAAGAGGGAGAAAAGTAAACGGAAAGAAAATAAAAAATGCATTATATTATTCATATATCTTTAGAGTTATACAATTACAACTTATTTATATGAAAATACATTAGTTAATTTGATTACAATTATACCCCTAGATTCCTAACAAGCTGTGTATCAAATTTTCTCTGAATCGAGTCTAATTTGAGTCAAAATTTTCAAATGGATTTAGATGGAATTTTTAAATTGGGCCAAAAATTTACAAATCTAAATTTTAATACACAACATTTGCCAAACTAAAAGGAAAAACCCCTAAATTTCCATTCTTCTTCTTCTTTTCTTTTTCCCTTTTTTTTTTTTTTTGCTATTGAAACTTCAATGTTTTGTTTTGCTCAGATAGGTCTTGTTCTTTTAAACTAATTTACTTAGAGCATTTTCAACAATGCTTTCTATCTCACTTTTTATTATATTATTAAAAATTCACTTCCTATTTTTATTTGTTTTGAAAATTGTATACATTCCAATAATACTCCTTATATCACTCTCTATTTTAAATTTTTTATTAATAAAACTATTTAGAAAGAAAATAAAAAGAGAGAGAGTAAGAGATAAAAAACAGACAGAGAGAAAATAATAAAATAAATAAAATAAAAATAATAAAATATTATTTAGAAGCTCTTAGTAGCTCTTAAATATGAGGAGAGATAATGTAAATTTTAGATAGTGAGATAGTATTAAAGAGGAAAATAAGGAAATTGTTATAAAATATAAAACTCTCTAAATTTAAGTAAGGAGTGAAATAGGGAGGCTGTTGGGAATGCTATAATGGTTACATCTTCTTGGATTTTATTGCCTTAGAGCATCTCCAATAGTCTTTTTTTTTATTTTTTTTCTCTTTTTTTTTTATCCCTTACTCTCTCTTTTCGTTTTCTTTGTAGATAGTTTTATTAATAAAAAATTAAAATAGGAAAAGAGATAAAAAGTTTTGTTGAAATGCATACAATTTTCAAGACAAATTAAAATAAAAAGTAAGATAAATAACATTATTGAGAATGCTCTTACACTTTAAATTTTGTTTATGTTTTATTATTATTGTCAATTTTAAATTATTTATGTAGAATTATGAAAATTTTGTAGATTTTTGAACTTTGATGTGAATTGAATGTGAAATTAAATTTTAAAATAGGTTGTCAAAATTTAGAATTAAGTATGATTTAAGTAAAATTAATGAAACCAACCGAAAATATTTTATTAGTTCGATTAATTAATAACAAATTTTTAGTCCTGTAAATAGTTTAACCAATGGAGCTGAGCTTACCTTTACCAAGCTTAAACGAAGTCGTATCACGGTTTAGATTCATACATAACATATTTGAAGAACTAAACCCTTTACCAAGCTTAAACGATGTCGTATACGGTTTTTAATATATACATAACCTATTTGAAGAACTAAACCCTATATTTATTTTCCCACATTCTTACTTTCTTTGCGAACTTCATATAGACGCACAAAAACAGAACTACTGCCTCTGGTCTAATCGGCTGAGACATCCGATGAGCGGATAGGAACCGCTGGCGAGCTCCAAGGCGGAGCTGAAACACAAACAAAAGCTCAGAAAGAAAGAGAAATCCCGTGGCTTTGAGTCACTGAACATGAGCTCCGAGGTGTACCGAGGAATCAAACGGAAGGGCTACCGTGTCCCCACCCCTATCCAACGCAAAACCGTGCCCCTCATCCTCTCCGGTGTTGACGTCGTTGCCATGGCTCGCACCAGCTCCGGAAAGACGGCGGCTTTTTTGATCCCGATGCTCGAGAGACTGAAGCAGCACGTGCCTCAGGCAGGCGTTAGAGCTCTCATTTTATCGCCTACTAGAGATTTGGCTTTGCAGACCTTGAAGTTCACCAAAGAGCTTGGCAGGTTCACTGGTTAGTTGTGCAGCAGTCTCAACTGATTTATTAGGCCTCTTGTTTTTAGTGTAGTTTAGTTTTTTTTTTTCTATAATATTTTTCATCGAGTTAGTATTATTTTTGATGTTATTGCTTCTGGTAGTGTATATGGTTTTTGTTCATTATTAGGATTAAGAATTAAATATATCTAGGAAAAGTGATGGTGGCCTGCGCGTAATCAGTTTCTAAGGAAGGCGTTAAGCAAGGGAACATTAATATTTCCTTAGTATTGGCTTCCATCTTGAAATTAACCCAATCAAACTGAGCCTTATTCAATGTATCGTCAACAGCTGTGTCCTTTCATGTACTGCCTTAAGTTCTTTTTTTATTTTTTGGGAGTATTTTAGTTCTTGTATCTTTGCTGCAGATATTCGTACTAGTTTATTGGTCGGTGGTGATAGCATGGAAAATCAGTTTGAAGAGTTAGCACAGAATCCGGATTTTATAATTGCAACTCCTGGTAGGCTTATGCACCATTTGTCTGAGGTAGATGATATATCATTGCAGACTGTGGAATATGTGGTCTTTGATGAAGCAGATAGTCTATTTGGTATGGGATTTGTTGAGCAGTTGCATAAAATTCTAACCCAGTTGAGTGAGAACCGTCAAACCCTGCTTTTCAGTGCAACTTTGCCAATTGCACTTGCTGAGTTTGCCAAGGCTGGTCTACGAGATCCTCAGCTTGTTTGGCTTGATGTGGAAACTAAAATTAGCCCTGATTTGAAGTTGATGTTTTTCACCTTAAGGCAGGAGGAAAAACATGCAGCCTTGCTGTATTTGGTCAGGGAGCATATTAGCTCTGAACAACAGACATTAATTTTTGTCTCTACAAAACATCATGTGGAGTTCCTTAATATTTTGTTTCGAGAAGAGGGTATTGAGCCATCTGTATGCTATGGGGATATGGATCAAGATGCTCGCAAGATTCACATATCAAGGTTTAGGGCACGAAAAACAATGTTGTTGATTGTGACAGATGTGGCTGCTAGGGGCATTGACATTCCATTACTTGATAATGTCATCAACTGGGACTTCGCCCCTAAACCAAAAATTTTTGTCCATTGTGTTGGGTGAGCTGCAAGGGCAGGTCGGACTGGTGCAGCCTTTTCTTTTATGACATCTGAAGATGTGCCTTACCTTTTAGATCTTCATCTATTTCTTTCAAAACCAATCAGGGCCGCACCCACTGAGGAAGAGGTTTTGCAGGACATGGATGCTGTGATGAAGAAAATTGATAAAGCAATTGCAAGTGGGGAAACTGTTTACGGCCGTTTCCCTCAGACAGTTCTTGATCATGTTTCAGATAGAGTTCGAGAAATCATTGATTCATCTGCAGAACTGATTTCCTTGCAGAAAACCTGTGCAAATGCTTGTTGTTTA
This sequence comes from Balakata baccata, assembly GCA_949630135.1. Taxonomy (NCBI): domain Eukaryota; kingdom Viridiplantae; phylum Streptophyta; class Magnoliopsida; order Malpighiales; family Euphorbiaceae; genus Balakata; species Balakata baccata. The sequence continues at coordinate 77,259 of CATIWF010202523.1, forward strand.
TATACAAAGACAAAACCCTTACCTGCAAAGGAGTCCATTAGAAGAGTGAAGGATTTACCCCGTGAAGGTTTGCATCCAATTTTCAAAAATGTTCTGGGAGGTGGTGAATTAATTGCTCTGGCATTTTCTGAGCGCTTAAAAGCATTTAGGTGAGCCTAAAATGGTCTTTTTGCTTCTTTTTTTTTTGTCATTCCTTTGACATTATTATTAGTGAAAGGATGTTTCTTTAGTTACAAATCACCATTCAATTCCAGGGTTTTCTTAGACCAAAGCAGACTATACTAGAAGCTGAAGGTGAAGCTGCTAAATCAAAGAATATTGAGGTAAGTTGCCCCCTTTTCTCTTTAAAAAAAAAAAGTTGTGATAGCATGTAATTGATTCATGAATTTAAGTTCTTGATCTATATTTGAAATCATAAGTTTTATTATGTTAGTCAGTCAGTATAGGTTGGAATCATTATTTCATTGCATTTCTCATCATACCTCAGAAAATTATGTCCTTGATATTTTGGACTCAAGTTATTTCTTCCACTGTTCATTACTGTTTTCTATATCCATTTTGCTTTCATTGTTGGAGCTTCAAATTTAATTGCGGCCTTATGGAGCATGTCAACCATATTGGAGACTTATTTGTATTTTCTGTTAGTGTATTACGCAATTACTGACTTTAACTGTAACCTCTAGTACTGACAAATAATATGGACGTGTTGTACATATGTTTCTCAGTATTAAAAATCATGATCCTCCTTATTGAGTTATACATTGAGGTTATGACTTGATTCTCAGGATCCTTCTGGTCAATAGGTTGATGAAGAAAAAAAAGAGCTATTCATGAGAGGATCATTAATTTAGTACATCAGCGGCGCTCTAGCAAACAGGAGGAAAAGGTAAAATATGTTACCTAGCACTTGAAAATGCAGTCATTATTTTCAAATCTTAATTATATTTCTTGATGACTGTATTTCATTTCCTACACTTGATATTTATGTGGTGTATCATTTTGTAGTCATTTACCCAAAGAAACAGCTTCTGCTGACGTGTTTTGGAGCGGCATACATTTTTGAGATTTTGCATGATATTAGTGATGTTTTCTATGTTCTGAGTATAATAATATGACCGAACATTCATTGTTGATTATCGTTTTTGGAGTGATATCATAACAATAAATTGGCAATGCCATAGTCATGAGAAGGTTTAACTTTCATTTAACCAAACTGTGGCAGAGCCCAATTCCTCACAGTCAAAGTCTTGCAGCTTAAAAGTTTTGGCCTTGGCATATTTGCTTTAGTGGTAGTCATTAGACTCCCTGATTGTTACTTGGTTTGGAATGTTTACCTATTTTTGTATTTGGTTTGGTACATGCTCCTTGTGTTCTTGGTTGAAATCTGTTACTTATACCTTCGTTTTGTTTCTATTTTATGGAACTAATTGAAACTTTAGGTATTGCAGGAAGTTCAATTTGAAATTACTTCTTCAAGCAGGAAGGAGAAAAAAGGTATTCTTTCTGCCATCCACATAGTTATAAAATTCACCTCTTATTCATTTTGCGATTGAACAAAATGTTCTTAAGTGGATGAAGTATTTTTTTTCTTCTGAAATTAATTATCTTTTTGGATTGTTAGAAGGTCATGGTTGTAAAAGAAAGGCAAAGAGTTTCAAAGATGAGGAGTACTATATAAGTTCAGTACCAACAAATCATGTATGTTGCCTTTCATGTTGTATCTTCTACTGTTCATTTAAGTGACAGCCCTTTTCAATTTTAATATTCTTAATCTTGATGTAGAAGCTGTCAAATGCTTGTTCTGGTATGGTTTGTTATATTCTATGCTGTAATTTTCCTTGTTTCATTTCTAAATAATATCTTAAGAAACATTGTTTCACATTTCCCAAGTTTTTCATTGACTCAAGACTTATACTTTGATCATGATACTATTCTAGATCTTGTGGAATATTGATAGGATTTATTCATGGGTACTCTTTTTAAGGTATATTTTACTTAGGAGAACAATGATACCTTGACTATTGGGGATGTTGGTTATCTAATTTGATTTGCATTTTGGTGCTATTCTCAGCATACTGAGGCTGGCCTTTCAGTGAGAGTTAATGAGGGCTTTGGCTCTAATAGGTAAACTATGATTTATTGTTGAGTACTGTTGTGTGCATGAGTTGATGGCGCCTTATCTTTGTTTGGTTTTAGTTGATGAAAATTTACTTATTAGGTTGGAAGCAGCGGTCCTAAATCTGGTTGCAGATGATAGTGAGGACATGCAGAAACAAAAGGCTGTATACCATTGGGATAAGGTATTTTTAATATTTATAAGATGTTGGTTTGTTTGTATTGTACAAATAGTTTCTTTATAATTCATGAATCTATTGATTGTAGAGGAGTAAAAAATACATCAAATTGAACAGTGGTGAACGTGTTACAGCTAGTGAAAAGTTACTCATTTGAACTCTTCCTGTTTTGGCCTCTATATGGTGAACTTTGATTTTTTAATTATTTATTTTTGATATATTTATAAATAAATATATACATTAAGATTTTTGTGGAGATAAATAAGCAGTTCTAACCAGTGGAATTTCCTTAAAGAAAAAAGCTATATTCTGAGCTTAAGATGTTTATTTGCGCAAATCTTGCATTTCCCTCCTGAAACTTTTACTAATTGTTTGATTTTAAATGGTGCAAGAGAGGGGAAAAAAGGGAGGAAAAAAAAAAGAGAATTCTGATTTCCTCTTCTTCACACCAAATTGGCAGGAAATGAATTTAGTCTACGAAGGGAAATTGAGGATTCAGATTTTCTCTTGTTTCCACTTCTCCATTTAGTAACTAAACAAACTGTTATGGTGTCAGTATATTAAAAGTCAACATCTACACGTGTCCTACCTTCCTAGTTCTTAATGAATGTATCGCTTACTGTATACAGGCTAACACTATAAAATCTCCATGTCTGCCGTGTTTGAAATGTATTAGTGATCTGTCATCCGCATCTATTGAGATGGTAAAAAACATAACTAACGGGAAGTTGTCAGTTTGTGAATGGCTACAAAGCAATTGGTTAATGTCTTGTTGAATTTTTATGTTTCGTTCTATTCTACGTGTTTGCTTCTGCTACAAATTTTCAATCACTGTTGCTGTCACCAAAAGACTCATGTGCCCCCTTGGTTATTAAAGGGAAGTTTTGCATGTCTTGTCCTCAGAAGTAGACACAAAATAAGTCTGACAGCTATATTATGCTTTTCCTTTTCTCTTTTTGTGGGCTGTTGTGGTGGGGTGGGGGGGTGGAAGAGATTTTTAGGCATTAAGAATTCTGTAACGCAAGTTGTCTGTAGGTTAAGAAAAAGACTAGTTTGATGATTTGGTCTGGAGCATACCCATAGTACATATTCAAAAATGATATAATGTGCATAGTAATGTGTTTGTATAGAATTTTTACTCTTATCATTTTTTAAAAATCTTTTATATGTAGATAAAGACAGAAAGTGGTGCTAAGGTAAAAGCTAAGAATACTGGGATATACAAGAAGTGGAAGGAACGATCACACAAAAAAGTCTCTCTTAAGGGAACTAATGATGACGGGGATGTTGAGCAAACCTCAAACTTCTCAAGTATTTCTTTGAGTTTGTATGCTTCATTTCTTATGTCCACTTGATTCACTCACTGTCAAGTGGACTGCAATTGAGGTAGGAAATGCCCAAAACGGGACTGGATGCATTTCTTTTCCTGTGATTGAGAGTTTGGAGACAAAGGAAAAGATACAGCTTGGAGTTTAATTTTGAAATTGTAGAAGTCTTTCTGTCTAGAAGGTGGATGGAAGTGGAGAGGAAGCATATATTAACGACTTCCCCTTAATAGTAAAAATTGCCTTACAGTCAAACATGATGAAGGATGATATAATTTATTCCTATAAAAATCTCTTTTCTTCTCTCCTACCATTTCCTTACTGGCCATTATTGTAGAGTTAAAGGCAACGCAGTTTTAATTGTCCTTATCCTTATATTGTTTCTTATTTCAGTCAAGGCTTTTAGCTCGGTAGCTATAGTAGTTGTTACTTGTTAGTTTGGCCTGCCTGTGGCCAATGTCTCTTAATACATAATTCATAGTTCTCCCTGGTTGTGTTTGATTTGCAGGAGGCTGCCATTTCCGAGGAAATAATAGGAAGTTTACGGGGAGCTACAAGAAGCACCGGGGAGCTAATGTCAATGTGCGTTCAGAAATTAAAGATCTTGAACAAGTTCGGAAAGAGAGACAGAAAAGGGCCAACAAACTCTCTCAAATGAAGAACAAAGCTGCTGTGGGTAAAAAATTCAGTAAAAATAGAAAGAGGGAGGGGGAAGAAGTAACAATATCCTCGGTAAGAAAGTGTTGTATGATTAGAAAAAAAAGATAGGAGGTGGAAATACTTGTCCATATTCAGTTACTTCATGAACCGATTCTGGGGCCCGGAGAAGGAAATTCAAAACAAGCTCTGTAAAGTTTTCACCTCTCCTTACTTTCTGCATATCAATACAGTATTTCCAGGCCTAGCGGCCGAATATCTGCACTCACTGATAAGAGTTGTCATGGCTCCAGTTTTCGTTTCTGTGGTTGGGCAATACAGAGTGAGGAGAAGGAAGAGATTGATGTCCTGCAAGCACATGCAACAGGTGGTGCTGAGCAGGGCTGCTTAATTAGTTTGATGGATATATTTAAATTTTGACTCAATTCAAATGTAATGGTTTGATCTATCGGTTTTAATTCATTTGGTATATAGATTATCAAATTTGTTCAATCTATTGCCTTAACTATATCACTTTTGAATGAATTTAGTCCTTATTTATAAAACACTTAATTTATAATTAATGATAGTTAATATGGTTAATTAAATAAATTTTAAATTAATTCCTATTTGTAAAACATCCTGCATCTAATTAAGGATAATTACTTACACATATGTTCAGTTGAATGACAATTTTAATATTTAAAAAAATCAATTAGCTAATTGTTAATTAAAAAACTTAACTGCATATTTCAAAAACCAAAATATGTCACTTTTCCAAATAATAACAGCACGTACATTTTTAAAGCCAATAGAATGGGGACAAATGGTGGAAAAACACTAGAAGGACCGCACGTATCAGCAAAAGCGGGAAGTGTACTAGAATACTATTAACTGCTTTTAGGTTTATAATAACGTTAACTTGCTTCTGTTTCTTCCTCCTCGCCGCACACTTAAGCTAACTGCCCTTACGACTCTTCTACTTATTTTCTGCTGGTACCCATCTCCATCTCTCTTCGATTTTAAGATCTTCTTCCTTTTTTTTTTTGCTTCACTTCTTTCTTCTACTTTTCTAATCATGCTTTCTCACCTTTTTAGCTTCATGGGCATAATTTGTTTTCAGTGGAACTTTTAATGCATGTTAATTTTTATCAACTTGCTGATCACTTGTTACTATATTTCTCTATAAGACGTGTATTTAATCTGCAGTGTAATAATTGACCTTAGTGATGTACAAATTCAATTTTAGCTTTTTACTTACTGGGCTATTTTAGTATGTTGTGAAATAATTCTAGGTGGTGCTTGAAATTCTATTTTTTTAATCAAATTTGTTGTTTTTGGTGATAACTTGATGATAAGTTGTATAAAGGCTGGTTCTTGTAGTTGCATGTTATGGTTCTTATGAGAAGCAGAGTTTCTGAAATGTTGATGTAGCTTTGGTTTATAAAAATTGTTAGACTTGAAGCTGAAGAAAGTTTCTAATTGAAGTGTTCTATTTCTTCTGTAGTATTTCTTTTGGGAATTGATTTAAACATTTTGTCCTCATACATGTGTTTATATATGTACATTGTAAAAATTGAATCATAAATGAAGTCACTAATTAGAGTATTTATTACATACTTTATCTGTTTCTGTTTTATATTCCCTCCCCCCAACCCCCACCCAAAAAAACAAAAGGTCAAATTTGGAACTTCTGCCATGTGCATGCAACATATCTGGTGTCAGGTAAATTCTGTGTTATCATGGATGAAATTTTCGTAAGAAAAAATCTTAACAATTCTCAAACTATATCCTTAGTAAGCTATCATCTAGCTGTGAAAATTTATTGTTGTTCTTTTTCTGAAAAAAAAAACGCTATTATCATGAGAGAAAAACTTTGTACCAGTATTGAACATTTTCTTGAATAATTTCGTACTTGGCTCGGCTTCTAGTATTATGTTAACAAGTGATGTATATTTTTTGAAAGGTCTTCCTTTTTTTGAAGTATATAGATATTCAAAGAGGATGTTAAATTGGGACCAGTTCCAGCCTTCCATTGGCAGAAGATTATTTGTGAATTTCCTAGTATCAGACGAATTTGCTCCATTAATTTATGGAAATGAATTCACTTTTAGATTGATTTCTGCCTAGGAATTAGCCATTCTGTTTTCATCTTCTACTAGTACTAGGCTTGCAAGAAATTTACGAGGATTACTTCATTCATTGTGTCTTTACTTGCAAATAGTGATAGAATCATGTTTTAGGTGTTGTCTTAAGTGTTGTAATGATATCTCTGTCTTAATGAGAAACTCTTAATTTCACTGAGTTGGAAGCTCGCCCATCAGAAGCTTCACATGATACAACTTTCACCAAAATATCGGGGACATGATCTATGGTTAAGACATCAAAGGAGAACAAAATGACTTCCCGAAAAGCTCTTTGTTTGCTTTATGAAGCACAATATGTGGAAGCAATAGGTGGAATTTTGGTAGTTTCAAATTTAAAATGAATGGCTTGTTCGTTTCAAATGAACTTCTGTTTGCCATTGGTTATTTCTCAAATTTGAATGAACAAGTGATTCACTTCAAATTTGAAACTATGAAAGTCCAACCAGAGATTCCACATATTGCAATATATCCTCCTTTTATCTCTCTATTATAACTTCCAAGAACGGTTTGGTAGAGTTTTCTATTTTATATAAAGTATGTAGTTTTGTTTTGCTTTGTCCAATGCAGTTGCTTCAGTTTGAAATTTGGACTGATGTAAATGATTGAAAAATATAACCAGTTCATTCTCTTCTCAGGTTAACTGGAATGGTAGCACTTTTTGTTATTGATAATTAATAAGATGAGGTTTTTGATGGAAATTGGTCCACTATTTTTGGCTACGATCGTGCCATGGTACCTGTGCAGCCATTAATGGATATTGATCGAGACTATAAACAAAATCATCCCATAAAAGTTGAACTTGATATAGATAATGGTATTAACTTGGCAAAAACAGATGGGACAGGTTCAGCATGTGTAGCAAAATGTGAGGAAATAGTTCATGGGAGAGATACTTTGTTGGATGAACAAACTAAGCCAAAGGACCCTGAGGATGTCGAAGTTGATATTGTTTCTTTTAAAAATATCAATGGGATTAGATCCGCAAAAGGTGAAGATCCAGATGCAACTGAATACTCAAGTTCATTTGGCAACACGTTTTCTGATACTGAGAAATGCTCTGGGTTAAGTGAAAATGAAGTAGAATCACAATTTTTTGATGACAGTGATTTGGCATCCCCATATGGTGCATTCGGTAGCATCTTTCAAACAAGGTGTGCTATAGTCCCATATTCTATATGTTTGGGTGTGTTTGAGAGAGTGAGAAAAAAGTGTGTGATTATTTATGTTTCATTATACCTTATGTTAAAGGATTGCAAAAAACTTCTTTAGCCAGCTGTAACAGTTATCTGCATAATGTTTTGCCTTTAGAGTGCTGCATTCCACTCCAGATTATTAGGTGAGAATAGCATGGTTTAAACTAGAATGAGATGAAATAAGTTTTCTAAAATGTCTTCTAATATTTTTGCCCACACTGGAATAAGGTATGTTATAGTCAAGACATTAGCAATTATTTTTCTCTCTCTTTTTTTTTTTTTATAAGAGATGCAACTATTGGTCCAACAGAACCGAATGACCGATCACTGAATAATTTCTGGACTTCTGTTCCAGTAAAGCTAGTGGACTAGGATGTCAATCCTTAGCATGTTGATTGAAAACGATTCATAAAATATTTCTGAGAGTTGTGGCTGTTGTTAATTTACTACAGGAATATATAAAGGATGACTAGTTGGAGGTTTATTTGTCTCCTGTTTATCAGTTGTTTTTGTGCTTATTTTCTAGTTCAGTTAAATAAGCGGATCTTCTGGCTGTCTTTTGTATAGAACTTGTGCGCTTTGGTTCATTTAGGTGAGCGCTTTTTTTGCACTTTTCGCTTCAAGGCGATAGGAAGATATATCGCCTTAAGTGCACTTATTGCTTTTAACTACACTGGTGTCGCTTGTACTTAATGTTCCTTTTCTTTTTCTATTTCTTCTAACTTTCTGTAATAATTTTTCCACTAAATTTCTTAGATTTTTCTTTTTGAATGAAAAAGAAATTCACAAGGGCAGGTACAGGTAGCTGGAAACCAGTCACTGAAGGTTTTGCCTTATTTATTTTTATCTTGCTTGCCATGTTATTGCACCTTGTAGGTCTGGAATGTCTCTTTCTTAATGTTTTTGGCTCCTTCCATCCTTTGAATTTCAAATTTTGCCTCTTTAAGCCATAGTAATCAAGACTTTACTCAACTTCCTTCTGCTTCATCTAGGAAGAAGAAGTTAACTAATCATTGGAGAAGCTTTATACGTCCTTTAATGTGGCGCTGCAAATGGACAGAACTTAAAATTAAGGAAATCGAGTCTCAAGCATTAAAATATGCCAGAGAACTTGCAGCATATGAACAAAGAAAACATTCACGAATCTATCAATCTACATTTGAAGGTTTTTGTTCGAAGTCATTTCCATTTTCAAATCAAGTTTATAGAAGAAGGGCCATAAAAAGAAGGAAGCGGAAGAGAATTGAAGACACAGCTGATACAACCTCATACATGTTGCATCATAGCCTTTTTTCTTATCTAGGTATATGCTTCTTCTTTATATTCAAGATTTTGGTTTAGGTTCTTTGCTGTCCTCTTTTTCCCCTCTAGTTTACCTTAATATCACTTCTTAATTTATTGTAGAAAGCAAGAGATTGAATCCAGAAGGAAGTTCTATGATTGATGATTTTGAAAATACAGGTATTATTTCCATATATTTTCTATTTGGTTTCTGCATCTTAACATGCCAAACTGCCTGATAATAGTGATAGCTCTGAAGTTCTTAAAATTTTTTCAAAATTTAAAGGATTCTCAATTGTACGGCATTCTTAGTTTAAAACAGTCCAGCTTGGTGTTTCCATAACACGTTCTGATGTTTATCTCTAATATCATTTAATACAAATGTTTGAATTCTAAATAAATTTCAACTGGTTTTGTCATTGACTGATGTTCATTTGCTTCAATCATGGAACAGCAATCACTGAGCAACATGTTGATTGCAATGACAAATTTGGTATTGATAATGACCCGTTAACTTTTGAGCTTAAAGATAGTGATAATTCCTTGGGGAAAGTTCTTCGGAAAATTGAAATAGCACAATCTCGGATTCACAAGCTGAAGAATCAACTTGATGTGGTGATATCAAAAAATGCTGCTAAATTTTATTCATCTGAGAATTTAAGCCTTCTTGCACCTGGTGATGCACAGACTAGTTCTGCTCCTAGTCCTACATTTTCTGCTGGCAATGGAGAAACAATATCGATAGGAGCTGTGCATAATACAACTCATCTTATCTCAGGATATGACCTTGGAGATTTGGTTATCCCTGATAGTGCCATATCAAGTTATGGAGAAGTTATTCATGTGCCTGATATAATTGAAAGCACAGTTGGAATGTTGTCAGCTGCTGACGTTACCTTTCATCAGCCACAAAGTGGAGATTCATGTGAAGATGTAAGAAAATATAAATATGATTTCCATTATCTATCAGTACATGCTTTAATTAATCATGGGATGTCATGGGAGAACTGTGTATTTGTAATTTAATGTGGTTTTAAAACAGATAGAAGGAAAAAAAAAAATCAATTGAGCTTATCTAATCAAGTTTGAAATGGCATTATCATCTGTAATCCATAGGTCAACTACTAGTATGATGTGACATGTAAAAAAATGCAGGCTGCATCATGAATTTTTAAATTGTATCAGCTTATTAACTGAAGATTTTTATTGTTTGTCCCATTATGTGCATGTGTATATATATCTATCTTGAATTTTTATTGTTCCTGAACAATTCTTTCTAGTTAGAATTTTTCTGACCTCTTTGTGTAGCTCGTCAGCTTCTTCACATTTTCCTTTTGGTGATTTTCATGTCCAAAATTTTCCATGGAATGTAATGCAAATTAAAGCTGCATATCTCATGCACCGAGACAAAGTTTATTGGATAGTTGAAATGCCTTGACAGGAGACATGTGTATTTAGATACTGATAACAATAATTAAAAAAAATTCCATTTCTCACCATACTACAAAATCCTTTGATCACTTGTATGATATGTATCATTTTTGCACTGCAGATTGTGGATAATGTGCTGATACATAATGAAGCAGCTGAGGGAGACAGGAACGCTTTAATGGGGACTAGTATTCAACTTGCAGAGAAGCTTCATGAACCAGAGAAAGGAGAAGAAGGGGAGAGCACTGTTCCATGTCAAATTCCAACATCAGAACCTGGTACGGTTGCAAAAACCAATGTGGTAGAGGGGCAATCAGTTTTGAAATCATGTTTAGCCTCAGATTTTCAGTTCCCGAGAAATAAAAGAAAACGAGGGGAGAGGAAAGCTGGTTCAGTTGGTTGGAACAAGAAAAGCTCGGATGAGCCCGATAGCCAGTGATATGTAGAAACTCTTCATCATTACCAGTTCAACAATTTCCAAATGCACGGCTCTACAGGAAGCTGCAGGAAATGATGAATGAGGCATTGACAGGTACCTTGCCACCCTAGCTGTGTTTTAATTAAACTTGTCACCAGCTGTTATCAGCACTTACTGGTCAAGAACGTGTAATCTGTGCCGTTGCCACATATGACCAGTTCTGAAGCCTAAACTGTATGATCAGAACTGCTTCATGTATTAGTTCTTGCAGTTTCTATGCTAGGTTAGTTGGAAATCATTAGTGTAGCTCTAGCAGACTGTCAGGTTAAGCCAATTTTTCAAAATCAAGGACTGGTTTGTGTTTTCTATTTTTACTGGTTTTTCTCCTCGAAATCAATTGACTGTGATGAGAGTGGTTGTTCTGATCTATGCCTACCTGTTTTAATCTAAATCTTTAATATTCAATACAGTAGGGTCCATCAGCATTAAAGATCATAATGTGCCTGAAAACTAGAAATGACAGACTCAAAGAAGATACAAATACTGAACCAAAATTCTAAGCAACAGAACTTTTTTGAACCCTTTAAGGAGTAACTAGTATAGCTTTTGTTAAAGTGAAGAGAGTTGGAACTTGAAAGGTACAAGTAATTTGGGCTGATTAAGCTTTTTACCACCAAGTTTGTGATTGAGTTTTTTCTTAGTATAATTTATTTTCATCTTTAATTACAAAAAAGATAAATTAGACCTTATTTTCAGCAAAGTTGTAAAATTCATAAGGTTACCAGCTAGTTCCTTTGTCGTGTTGGTTGATTTAATTTCCAATTCAGAACAGACAAAATCATTTCTGTGGTCTACATATTACAAAAGCAAAAGATGACTGGAAACCCTGATTCCTTTTTGACCTGGAAAACTTTTTTTTTTTTTTCTGTCAAAATAAGTTCTCTCTCATCAATTCATTTACTATTTCATAAAAAAATAATAACACTCAGAAAATATATATACTCTTACCATAAAAAGGAAAGAGATCTGCATAAGCCAATCCCTTAACTGGGTTTTAAATAGATTAGTTTCCCAACCAATCTGATTGAGGGCAAGAGACATGGAAAGGTGATCCTTTGATCTAATAGGCAGGACATTACTGCATATATATATATATATATATATAGCATACAATCTGATTTCAGGTGATAATCTCATAATATTTCTTTTATATAACAAAATAAAGAAAAGGGGTTTTTTTTTTTGGGAACAAATTTTACTAGTTAAAATATCTAAATCCAGCATCTCCAATCATCAATGTTTTCTCTTCCAATTTTTTTTTTCTTTTGTAGCAGCCTTTAGAGTTCTGGATATAACATCAGCCAGAGATGAATCATGATGCCATCCATCAGCAAATTATTTATAAACAGACTGGATCTTAAGCATGCCCATGTCTTTCTTCTCTTTATGCAACATTATAAAATTGACCTCTTCTTATCTCCTAATTCTCCACTATATTAGAAATTATTCATTTTTGGGGATCCACAAGACAAATTTTGGTCTTAAACATTAGCTAAAAAATGGGTTAACTTTGAAAATTGAAACTATATGATTCTTTCAAGTTTCAACATAAAGGCACAAATTAAATTTCTGATCTCTCACTTGCACAGAATCATAAACAAATGTCCAATGGGAAAACTAACATGATTATATGCCCAAAATACTTTTCATACCCTAAAAAGTGATCAAGTAAAGTAATCAACAGGGAGGGTAATCAAGTAATTCCAATTAAAAAGTAGCAATATTTACTTTGCCTTTGAAATTTGAAATCCTTTCTCTCTCTCTCTAAATCAATAGGAAGAATCATGCCTGCCAAAGCAAAAGAGAAAATGTTGTAATAAAAAAAAAGAAAAGAAAAGGAAGAATCAGTGAATCACATTGCCAACCCATCTTTCTTCAGTCACAAAATTGAAGGCCAAAAAGAGGGTTCTAATTCCCTCTCACTCTCACTTCTTCTCCTTCTCTCTCTCCCCACTCTCCACCCAAATGAAAAAATCTTCTTCTTTTTCTTTATCTCTCTCCCATACCCATACTTCACTTGACTTTGCTAATGCAAGATCCAAACAACTCTCATACAAGGTATGCTAATCTCTCTTGCCATTCTTGTTTCTTTGTTTATAGATGGACAATCATAGCATTGCTTGTCCTCTAGTGCTATTCACAACTAAGCAAATGAACATTCAGTTGGCTTTATGACTAACATATCTTACTTGACATACATTGGTTGATTATTTTTCAAGAGAATTTATATCTGACTGCCAAAGTTAATAAATTTCTTGTTTGTGGCAATTTTGTTAGTTAAGCTAATTAAGATAGTGATGAAATAAATACAGGTTCATATGACCATCTAAAGCTATCACTCATCCACATGACAATTTCAAGGCAGCATGCCTCTTACACCATTGCCAAAAGGTGCTACTAATTAACTATTTCTTTTTAATTTCTTAATTTTCTTAAAATGTTCTAAATTAATGTGGAGATGGAAAATCATCTTGCAGAATGCATGACATAACTTTTTTTTTTTTTAATGTCATTTTCATCAGAAGGCATAATCATGACTAGGAGCGCCCTTTGTTTCCTAAGTTTTTCGGTTAAAGTTCAAAGTTTAGAGCATATATAAATTAGTAACTAAATTCTTTCATTTTTTTTATGTTAATTGCACTAAAAAGTCCAATGGGCTTTGGGTCTATTGTTCCATAAATTTTTTTCGTGGGCCAAAGTAAACTCTTTGTATCCTAGCAGTTAAGCCCATTAAATTCCTTCATCAATATCTTCTTCCTTTTTCTTTTGTTTGAGACTAGCTAGTGCAAGTTTGTACTCATCAATAAATCAGCCTGATCACACATATGCATAATAAATTGAAAAAAAGAATCATATTCTAAAGCTTACTACTGGGAAATGCTACTCTCTTCTCTTGGATTATGGAAAAGTTGAAAATAATTAATTAATATGTTCAAAAAGGTTAATTAAGAAAAAGTTGTTTGATGTAAAAATATTAGGGAAAATTATTATTTACTCTTGAGGTTTAATACATTGTACTAGTATTCTCTAAAGTTTAAAAATTATACGATTAACACCATCTATTTTATTTATAGTTAAACTATATGGTCCTGTGAAATTTTAAAACATTTATGTTTAGTTTGAAGAATATTTTCTTTTGTTCAAAAAAATACTAGTATAATGTGTCAAATTTCAGAAATATTAATATAATAAATCAAATTTGTAGATGATATTAGTACAATAGGTAAAATTTCAGAGAATAAATAGTAATTTTTTCATTTTTATTTTATCACAATCTAACGTTTTTTAAATATAAAATTTAATGGAAGAACGTATTAGTATGTAGAATATGAGGAAGCAAATCATATAATTTTTAAATTTCAGGGGTGTATATATATATATATATATATATATATATATAAATATAATGAGTGACTTTAATTAGAATATGTATATTCTTGTTCTTAAAATTGAAAAGCATATGTGTGCATGATATTTATGTACATAGCAGAGATAGAGAAGATGCATGACATGCATTTGTTGGGATCTAGGAAGCCATGGTATCAAAGAGCAATAGAAATGGCTACTCAATGGAAGGCAATTCCCAAAGCAACACCAATGGAAACCCCAAATGCAACACTCTGGAAAACCACAAACCCTAATAACAACAACATCAACAATCATAACAATAATAATAGGGGGAAGCTCAGAAAATGCAGTTCTCTAAGTGTGGCCTCTTCCTTTACTAGAGTATGTCTTTGTGCACCCATTTCTTCCTACAATGAAGTTTTTAGAACAGATCATCTTCCTCCTAGAAGAAGCAATAGCTATCCCAGATCAAAACCCTTTCCTTCTTCTTCTTCTGCTCAAGAAAGAATACCTAATTACCCTAATTCCCCAAGAATCAGCAGTGATCATGGCAGAAGAGTTTTTAGAGGGAAATCTTTGACAGATGATGTTTTGATGAGAAGGTTTGTGGTGGAAGAAGAAGCTATGATGCAAATTAGGCGCAGAAATGAAATGGAAGTTATTAGAAGGAGAAGTATTATCAGAAGAAAAAAGCTTGGTCCTAGCCCTCTTAGTAGAATGGTCATGGCTACTCATGATGATTATTTTGCTAATGTTTGAATTTTTAATTATTTCTCTAATTTTTGAAATTTATATATATATTTTTTATTTTTAATTGCCCAAGAATTAATGCATTTGTACTTTGTAGGCAATTTTCTGCCATTTATATTAATTACTTGGTTTGGGTGGTGAGAAGCATGCATTTAGTAGTTTTTTCTTTTTAGTTATTGACTAAAAGAAATTTTCTTCCAGCTTTTTCCCTGACTTGTTATTTTCTTGGTGAGCTTCAATATTTGCTTGGAGGGTAAGACTTTTCTCAATTATTCATCTCTCATAATAAGTTAATTATGCAGTAGATTATTAACAGCCTAACATATTAATTAATTATATAGTAATTTTTCTGTTCATAAAAATTAAGAATTTAATTTTATATGCATAATTGTAAGTATAAAATGATCGTATTATACTTTTTTAGAAAGACTAAAAGTAATAAAGAATATGTAATTAGTTTAATAATAGAGAGAAGTCGAATAAAGATGAAAAACTCATCTGGTACGAAGAGGATATATAATGACCAAAATTTGAATTTTGGTGAGAAAATAGACTAAAAATGAAGAATAAAATGACGAAAATAAAGAAATACTGATGATTGGACAAAATGACATATTTGTCTCATTGAGTTCATGGTCTATACGGACTCAGAAAAACTATATTGGTTAGACTAAGAAATAGCTCTAAAAATGGATTGATGGATTTGCTTATACGGCACTCTAAAACAAATAAATGTGATCACATGAGCAACTTTAGGAGCAAGATTAGCCATTAGTTAATGAGCAATTCTAAGGTGCACCCGGTGTACCATACACCGGGTGCCTTAAAATCATTGGATTATAAACTTTTAATCTCATCTATTGAAAATGAATGGTTGAGATTAAAAGTTAATGATCCAACGGTCCTAAATCATCAAGTGTAATTTACACCGAGTGCACCACAACATCTATATCACTATTTCCTTACTTAGGTTGTTCTGTGACTTACTACGCCTCTCAATTATTTCTCAAGCCCCATCACACACACACACATATATATATGTTTTCCTTTTCTTACCTTTAATTCGTCAACAGCCAAATTTTCTTGCAATAACTATTCAGTCTGAATTCACACGCCGAGTAGATTCATTAAAAAAGCAAAAACACTCACTCTCAAGTGTGAAGCACCTTTTAATTTTGTATTTTCTCCTTAATCATTTCTTCTTTTGGATTACTATATATAGTTACTTCTCATTTCAATTCTAGCCAGTCTATATTACATTCTTATTCTGCCTGCAGATTAATATTTCATTTTTCCTAATTAAGGATTACGAAGTAGACAGTGTGATTTGTAAAAAATGTACAAAACCACTAATTACAACCACATTTCAGTTTCACAAGTCATGTCTTGGGTTTAATTCCATTCCTAAACTCTTCCATTTGTAGTTTAATGCGTTCCTAATTATTTACGTTTTAAATTAATTATTTGACCATTATACTGTCAGACCAATAATCTCAGTCACCGGATCAATACTACAAAGCTAAACTTATAATCGACTCAAACAGCATCTTTGATTTGTATATCAATTACAATTACAAAAGTTTAATTCTTCTATATTTTCCATAATTACTTCGACTTTTTGTCAATTTTCCTCCAAGTTATGATTATCTATGTTGGAATTGTGCCACAACACAATTTTTTTTTCTGAAAAAAAAAATAGTCAGAAAAAAAAAAAAAATAGTCATCGAACTTAAAGAGAGCACAATGAACCAAGTTATAAGCAAGCAGGCATCCAAGTTTTTAGGGCAGGCCTATTATTTTATATTTATAGTAGTTTTCAAATTTTATGGTGATCCTAGCAATAGCAAACAGGTGGCCTATTATTTATTTTCCAAATATCATAATTATTATAAGGAATGACTTGGAAGTATTTCATCCTTGTTGTTGCCCAATTTTGGTTGGCCTAAACAAATCATAAGTTGATCTCCTACCAAAGAATTTCCTTCATAATTCAGAATCAACTCTAATGAATCCACAATATGCAGTATTCAAGGCTATTTTATTTATCCATTAAAATTTAACATATATGAAAGGAGCCTCCCATGAAGATTAAAGTCAATTCGGCTTAATTTTAAGGACATATCTAAATTCATTAGATTAATTAAGTGTATTTAAAGAATTATGTACAGTATATATGTGTAATTTAAATAATCATGTGAGAGACATACACACAATTTATGGAAAGTCTTGTGAGGCATGCAAAGTTTATTCTTTGGACTTTAATTGAATAGTGTTAGAAAATAGAAATTTGCTTAGCATTTTTTTTTTTTAATATTATACACAATCTAAGTAGTACTCTCTACATTTTGTTATATCTATGGTGTAATAAAGTAAAATTTATGTTACTCGAATTAACATTTTAGATTACCAATAAAAAATAAATTATTTCTTTCCAACTTTAAATAAATCTTTTTTATTAATAAAAGTATTTTAACTTTTCTAGCAGAAGATAGTATATTCATTTTATACCTATAATTATACTATTAAATGTCTTCCTGAAAAAATCTTAAATGACATAAGGAGAGACTAAATACACTTATTACCTTTGGAAGTATAAAATAGAATTTTTTGTACTAATATTCATAATGCAGGGTAACAAATTATTCATTAAAGACAAGTCTACTTTGATGTAAAAAGGAATCTATCATCGACAACTACAAGTAGTGGAGATTCCAATCTCATGCATTGATTAATGATGAATTGCACTTTTATTAAGCTATACATGCGTCAGCTTTTGTATCGATTAGAATATGAACACAATGAGCAGATGATGGACAAGACATTATTTAAGCCAATTACTTTGGCATAAAATATTAAATCCTCATACAAATGTACAATTGTGTTCCAATCTCACGTATCACTGATTGTAATAAAATTATAAAATTTTTTTCATTTCAAAAACTACTGAATTATATTTTCATTTTACTAAAATTATTTCGGTTAGTTTTTGATGATACGTTAGTTGGCACATTATATTTTCAGTGACACGTCAGCTTTTCAGTTACTCATGTTTAAAAATTAGCCAAAAAGAAATTTTAATAAAATAAAAATATATTTGAATAATAAAAAAAAAATTTATTATTTTACATTCACCCAAAACTTAAGTAATTTATGGATAGAAAATTTAAAGAATTAATATTAACTAAATTTTGTTTTTAATATTTACATAAGATTTTTCTATAATTGGGAGAGCTACTTCTTGTCTAGATAGGTGCCCCATATGTTCTAAGATGACCATGCTTCCCTTTCCCCCATTTGAGTCTCACAGTGTGATCATGGACATGGTACAGTAATGAGTGCCATACCCAATCCTACACCACAGCTTACAGAGAACAATCATGTCTATCAAAACCATGCTGCAAATTTTGATATTCTCATCCAACAGCTAATATCACATCCAATACTATTTGAGTGCCATAGGCCCACCATACTCATGATGTGTGGACCACACAAAAAAACACAGTAGTAATTCCCTTTCTGGCATTGCTGGGCTGTCGACATATGATGCATGAAGTTGATAGCCCCACACCAACTCCAAAGAGAAAGGATCAAAACTCAGAGAAAAAGAAACAACATATCATCCTTCTGTAGGCCAATGTGAAAATGGTCCCATATTGCCATTGCACATTGTGGCGTCTTCTTGTCCATCATCACAATATTTTACACCCTTTGTTTTAGATTTTTCTTCCTTAGGTTGATTGTGAGAGCAGGAAGGATGGCCACCGATCGTGAACCGGCTAATTCCGATTTTCCGGTTCATTGTTCATAGCTACACTTACAACCAGTCCCAAGTGTAGATACTTAGGAATATGATCAAAAATTAAATTAAAAATAAAAAATGAACTAAAAAGATTATTGGGTAGTTGAAAAAAAAATTATTAAGGTTATTATTTTATCTTTATTCATGTATTGATAGTGAAGGATTTGAATATGACATGATAAATTAATTGTGTCTAAAATTTAAATACAAATACGATCTATTTAATAATGAATTAATATGATACAATATATTTAACACGATTAATCTATAAAATTAATATAATACAATCTAGTTAATATGTATATAGGTTATAATGTATTGAGTTAAACTTGTCAATATGACACGATATGAATTATTAACCGATTAAAAAAAATTTCCATATTAACAAATCAATCCGAACACAATATAATAATTTTTGTATCTTTATCGGATTGAAAAAATTAATATAACATGAATACGATAAACTTCAATCATAACTTACAAATATCATATTAGATTCATATATATCGTGTTATCGTATTCATTATTGCAACCATTGATCAACAATTAAAAATATTATTTTCTGAACTTGAAAAAGGATAATGCAAGGACTTATTTAATAAATTTGGTCAAGAAGAGCCCCATGCACAGCTGACTTGGACTTCATTATATTCTTTTTAAGGACCGAAACTTGAAGTTTGGTCATAAATTTTTAAATTTTGATCATTTTACTTGGTCTTATTTCATTCTATGACTAAACAAAATCAAAGCAAACACATGTAATTGCAATTATTAATTAACAAAAAGTTAATTTTCTTTAGCTCTTCGAATCAAAATAAATTTTTAAATTTGGTTGAATAATAATAATAATAATAATAATAATAATAATAATTGATTAATATAAATATAACAATTAATATATATAATGATATTGTGATAAACTGGTATGCCTCCTAATGAATTAAAAAAAATGTGAGAAAATGATTTTACCTAATATTGGCATCAATGAATTTTGTAACAATCCATAAAAAGAATAAAAATATATGTAAATAACAATTACTTTATATTATTAATTTAATTTTTAAATTATTTTACCAAGTAAATTTTGATAAATATTTTTGTTTATTAATTATATAAAATTAAAAATCTCTGTTTTTAAGATTTTGTTTTCATAAAAAAAATCCAAGAGCAAGCCAAATAATCCAATAAACATGATAAACTGATAGCAACAAATATACTATATGCACATAGCCAAAGAAAAAAGAAAGACTTATTTACCTTTACACTCAACAGAATTTTAAAAAATTAACAATTGAATTATTAAAAAATTTTGGGCTTTACTAAAATTAAAAGGAAAAAAAATTCAGTAGATTATAGATTATATAAGGATAGTTATTTTTTTATATTTATTATAAAATCTTGGACAATAAAAATTGCACGTTTTGCAATAAAAACTAGGAAATATGAAGAATGTTGGATAAATAAGTGAAATTTATTTATTTAGTGGGTTCAGAGTAAATAGCCTCTGTTCCACGTTAAACATATTAGGACGTGTTTATGACTGTTGTTTACCGTTAAAAAACAGTTAAATTTTTTTAATTTTTTATAAAATATTTTTTTTAAATCTATTTTTTTAAAAAAATATATGTTTCTATCAAAATTAATTTTTAAAATTAAAAAAAATTTATATATATATTTTTTCTAAAAACACTCTTTACAAACGGAATATCAAAACAGGCCTTTGCAGGCGAACTTATGTCAGATTGGATTACCTGATCTTTAGAAATTTGGATTGGGACATAATAATTTTATTATATATTAATGTGTTAGTTATTAAGTTATTAAGTGCGCGACACGTGGAAATAGAAAAAACGTTGTCGTGGAGCAACCAAACAGCTTATGATAGGAACGTGAAACACACGTGCTGGAATCTGTGGGTAAGCAATGAATGAGAATCTAAATTCATTGTGTTATGAAACCAAAATTTCCTTAAAAATAAATAAAATAATACTATTGTTTGGAAGTAATTAAGAATTAACAATGCAATGTAATAACGATAAAGAATAGGAACACAGTACCAAAAACCTAACCGTTTTAATCTGTGTGGGGATTGTTGCTGTCCAAAATAGTCTTCCCATTGAAGTAAAGTTAGTTGAAGTTGGGCTCAATCCCATTGAGTGAGAAAGTGGCCATCTCTCTCTCTCTTAAACATCATCATCAACCCATTAAAACAAATTCACAAATTAATTTATAAATCCAACAAAAGGTCAAAGGTGGGAAGGAAAGAAAAGTAAAATTCATACAAGGAAGAACCCGATTCAAAGTTCTTTCTTTTTAGTGTGAGAAAGAAACAGAGAGAGAGAGAGAGAGAGAGAGAGAGAGAGAGAGAAAAAGGGAGTGTTTTTATTTCAAACTATGACAAAGATAAACTAAGAGCAACAACAAAATTTATGTAAGAAAAATATTTAAAAAAAAAAAAAAAGGAATTCCCAGTAGCATGTTTTACAGGAAAGGTGAGGGAGGCTAAAGACACAGTCTTCTCTGGCTGCTGCTCTGCTCTTTCCTTCCCTTTTGCTTGTCTTCTTTCTTTCTCTTTTTAAATTAAGGTATATTTCGCATGTTATTCTCTGTTTCTTTCTTGTTTATTCTTCTGGTGAAGATTTTTTCTGGGTTTGTCTTAATTATGGTATTTATGATGGTATCATGTGATCTTTTTTTGTGGGTATGTTAATTATGTTAAAGGATGTTAGAAAATGTTTATAAAGGTGGAATTTTTTTCTCTTTTTGGAGAGTTTGATACTGTTTATGCCTTCAAGTTTAAGATGTTTCTTTCCCCCCTAATTAATTCCTTCTGTCGTTGGATCCCTTTTGTCTGTTAAGTGTCAGATTTTTGTTGTCTTGAATCGTTATAATTATTAAAGAATTATTTATCTTGGAAAATTCTGCTCGTCTTTAAGGTGATTTAGCACCTGGAATAGAAGTGCAAACCCCTCATGGCCACATCTCTTCATCCCTCTCTCTCTCCGATGTTTTTGGGCAGCTATTATAATTTATTTATTTTTTTTTTGAACTCCTTTTCCTTGTTTTTGGACAAAGGAAATCTTGTACAGAAGAAGGATATGAAGCTTGACGAAAATTTCATTTTCCTAATTTTTAATATATAATTAATAGAGAACAAAAACCGTAACTTTCTTTAGTTTTTAAGAACTAGTTCTTCTCTGGCTTCATATTTTTGCTTGTATGTGTTTATGTTAAATAGCTCTCTTTATTATCCTTTAATTTTAACCCTCAATTGATAAACAATTTTTGTATAGAAAAGATGGAGGATGTCTTTCTTCTATAGCTCAAATACTTTAATCCAATTTGAAGATTCTTCAGTTTTTCATTTTATTTTATCTCCTATTTGTCTATATTTCTCAACTAATTGCTACTGTCAATCCTTTTTTCAAAATTTTTCCTTGGAATTTTTTTTTCTTATTGTCATTTTCCAGTCCTCAAATCTAATTCTTTTTGCTGTTTTTCTTTGCTTAGATCATTTAACAGCTTCAAAACCGTTTGCTAAGAACATAAAAGAATTATCATCATGTGTTTGATCTGGTTGTATTTTCTACCTGCGATTTTTGACCCAGTTTAATCTTTTTATGTGGGATGTAGAAAATATATTGTTCAAGTGTATGAATTGTCACATCTGAATGGTTCTACCAGTATTTTTCTTTCATGGGTTGAAACTTGAAAGATGTTTTGTCATATGTCAATATTTAAATTGTGATGTATACACATACATTTATAACCACATGCATAAACAGATAAGCAATGCCCTTTTTTCTTTTTTTCTTTTTTAAAATACTTGGACCTGTTGGCAGTTGATTTAAAACTGCCCATTTTATCTTCCAGGTGGAGACAGTAATGCTAGGAACATGGGGAAGAAAGGGAGTTGGTTTTCTGCAATCAAGAAGGTCTTTTTACCCAACTCCAAGGACAAGCTAGCCAATGTAAGTGAATATCTTAATTCTAGTTGTTTAGAATCAGCTATTCTGAAGGATAGTTATGCAAGCCTGATTATATATATATGTATATATATATATATATATATATATTTATTTATTTATTTATTTTCATAGGCCTTTTTGAGTCATGATTAACAAGCTTAGATAATAAACTATACTTTGGAGCCATTTCAAGTTGTACTATTTTTTGTTGTCCGGAGAAGAATGGTGATACCTAATGGATTTGAAGTGGTGATGTGAAAAATGGTTGTTAAATATGAATTGTGGTATATAGTTTGAAGATGAATGATTTTAAACTAATAAAGAAGAACATGTGTTAGGCTGCATCCCTTTCATATTTGGATAGTAGTTTCTTTCTATGTCTCTATTGTATAGAGTGAAATTAGTTTCATTGGATATTTTGTTATTCTAGTTATTTTTTCTTAAAATTCTAGATTGTTTGGTAATAACATTCTTTGCTTTTACGAGTACAATCAGAATTGCATACAGAAATGGTGTCCTGGCTTCTTTACTGCTGTAAAATACATTGCAGGAATCTGATCGTAAAAGCACAAAGGAAAAGAAGAAGGGATTAGCGAAGCTAAGACATGGAGAGACCAATTCATTTATTCCCCTATTTAGGAAAGCAAGTAGTATTGAGAAAATTCTGGATGAGGCTGAAAGGGAGCATAAATTAATTTTCAGGCCGCCAACCCCACCAGAGCAACCGAAAACTCCACTTTTTGTACCGAGAGTTGCTTCTCCAAGGGTTCCTTCTCTAAGAGCTACCTCCCCTAGAGCTGCTTCTCCTAGAGCTTCTTCCCCTAGAGTTTCTTCCCCTAGAGCTGCATCTCCAAAGGTTGCTTCCCCCAGGGTACCTTCTCCTAACAATGTTTATCGACATAAGGAGGTATACAACAGACCAGAACCAACGCTCAGGAATCACCATGCTTCAGCTACCAAGATTCAAGCAGCCTATAGAGGCTATATTGTAAGCTTTTCTTTTGCCTCATTGAATGCGTATTGAACACAAATGAGAAGAAAATTTAGTGATATTAAGGCAAAATTGATGCAAGAGCTATTAAAATGAGATTTTATACTGATTCTTGCGATTTATATTATCACTTCTTCTTTTTTGGCAATGGACTTTTTCCTAACTGACAAATATGGTTTGTTTGACACAGGCAAGAAGGAGCTTTAGAGCTCTGAAGGGTCTGGTGAGGCTTCAAGGAGTTGTAAGAGGACAAAGTGTGAAGCGGCAGACAATGAATGCAATGAAATATATGCAGCTATTGGTGCGTGTCCAATCTCAGATTCAGTCACGCAGGATCCAGATGTTAGAAAACCAAGCACGACGTCAAGCTCAGCACAAAAATGATAAAGAAGTGGAGAGTACCTTGGGCAAATGGAGCCTGGCTGTAAGTTACATATACAATTGATTTGGTTACAGCTGATATCTAATCTAATACCTTTAACAGATTGTTGTTTTTAATTTGCTTATATTTAGAGTTGTAGCTATTTGCTAGAATAATTAGAGCATCGTGTTGCTTTCAACACCTTAACATTGACTGCCAATTTGCTCACTCAAAATAATCTTTAGTTCCATGTCTGTTACTCTGTTGTGTTTCTACATATCTACCATGATCTTGATAAGGAGCAATAGTAATTGGGTCGTTTTGGGTAGTCTGAGGCAGGTAATGAAGATTGGGATGATAGCTTGCTAACAAAGGAGGCAATTGAGGCAAGATTGCAGAGAAAGGTGGATGCAGTTATTAAAAGAGAAAGAGCCATGGCATATGCATATTCCCACCAGGTATCTATAATCAGTGTTCCTCTTTGCGTTTTAGTCTTGTTTTCGTTTGCAATTTATGGTTCATTTTCAGTTATTCATGTGTATAAAAGATTCTCTTCTCTGTCTCTCTAAAACTCCATTCTAAAACCAATGAGCATACACAATTATTCCTGATACATGAATTTTAAGAACTAGATGTCACCCTATGCATCAAATGAACCGTTTGTCATCTTGGGTAAACTGGCAAGTACCCTGGATCTGCAAAACACAAACACACTCAAAATTTGAATGCTTCTACTCATTCTGCTAGTAACATCACAACCAAGTTACAACTTCAGAACTTCTTTATTCTTTTCCATTATCATCTTGGCCATCTATTTGCAACATATTTTCTTAATTTTTGATACCCAAACATTGTATTGTAGTCCCATTTGAGGATTTTGAATGAAATTTATATCATTCCATAGTATCGGCTCTCACGAGCAGGAACACGTCTTAGTATTTTTTTCTGTGATTGCTGACAGCTGTGGAAGACAACTCCGAAATCTGCAGTGTCAGCTTTAGCAGATATCCATTCCAATGGGTTCCCTTGGTGGTGGAATTGGTTAGAACGTCAGCTACCTCCTACAAATACTCCCGAGAGCCAACCAATAAAGAATTTTCGACTAACACCCCCAAGGGCACAATCTGAACTGAAGCCTAGTCCATGCTTATCATCAAGCAACAAGCAGCAACAGAATTTTGTGTTTGACAGTATGGATACTCCAACTCCAAGATCCTCAAAATCAGTTGCATTTGCATCTTCAAGACAGGCACGAACACCAGTACATAGAACTCCACAAGCAAACACCTCAAGCCTATCAAAATATTCAAGATCAAGAGCTACTGGAGCTGATTCCCCTTTCAACTTGCCATTGAAGGATGATGATAGCCTTACAAGTTGCCCACCGTTTTCAGTGCCAAACTACATGGCTCCTACGGTGTCAGCCAAAGCAAAAGTAAGAGCTAACAGTAATCCAAAGGAGAGGTTTCAAGGGACACCAAGCAGTGATAAGAGGAGACTTTCGTTCCCTCTAACACAAGGCATTGGTTCGTTCAAGTGGAACAAAGGCTCCTTCTTCTCTGGTGGCAAGGATTCTACTTCTCAAAAGGGTATAGATAAATATCAATCACTTCTATCCATAGGAAATTTGAGTGTGGACTCAACTGTCTCTATGCCTGCTACAGTTGGAAGAAAACCATTTAACCGATTTGTGTGATTTTTCTTTTCTCTTTTTTCGTATATTTTTAACTTTTTTTTGTACTTCTTGGTGTCATTTGGTTGAGTGTATGGTGATATTTAGAGTTACAGAGTTACTGATGTAGTATAATAAAACAGCACATAGGAAATGATGGTTTGAGTGTAAAAGTTTGGATTTATTCTGATTGCTTTACTCATTGATTATTAAATGTTGCAACTCTTTTTCTTTTCATTTTTCATTCTTTATTTATTTGTTCTTGCGGAGATTACAGAACCAAGCAGAAATGCAAATATCTTTCCAAGTGAGATGTGGCAAACAATCAGCAGCTCTATTACAGTTGCTATTAAGTAGATATATCATGAAGGATAACTTCCACCTCCAAAGCACAAACAACACAATCAGTTAATTGCTTGCTCTACTTCATTGTCTGATTCAAAAATAGCGAAGTCGAAGACCATAATTCTCCACCAGTTCTGGCTCGTGATGTCTTGGTCCTCTCTCCCTGTTGGTGCTTTCAAAGTTAATAGTGACGTTTCTTTTGCCAAAACAAGGATTAATGCTTTCTGGGGTGTGGCTGTGGTCTTATGTCGGATGGCAGGAATGTTTGTCTTGAAGATACACCTGTCATAATTGGGAAAAGCTTGTCAATGGAGAAGCTGTTTCCTTCTTCTCTTTATTTTTACAAAAGATCGACTGAAAATTCGAACTCGAGATCTTACAGTCTTAATCACTATACCAATACTATTAAGTTAAAACTTATTGGTGGAATAGCTGTTTCTTTCGCTACATCAGCAACCCCTGTTTTTTTATTATTTTTTTTAACAAGGAGTCTAGCTTTGAGGTAAGGCCATTTCCATCATGCAAATGCCATTTCAGTGTAATTTAACACAAAAATGTTACAGATTCAAAAATTCATCTCCAACTCAAACATCACTCTTGATAAAAAAAAAAAAAAAATCTATATGAATAGTAAATGGTGTGGCTATAATGTCACGCCAAATTTGGTATTGGACTATAACTCACGCCATGTCTGATAGTGAATATGGTGTTGATTGGAGAGATCAAATATATATGTCATTTTTGTCTTGTTACCAATTTTAACATCATTTTAATGTTGAGTTAGAGATGGCCTAAGTACCAATTGAATTACAGTTTATTAGTCAACTACGTTATTTTGAATCTATTTTTTGTAATCAATAATTGTATCTTTTCTTCAATATTTGAGGGAAGATTAAGATAGTTCTTTGCCAAATATTTGCAAGGGATAGCATTGTAGATGTACACATGGCATTGCGTGTATATTGGCACTGAAATATCAATATAAATTCGGGAGACTTCTTAATAGATGAGGAGCATTCTTGCCAAAGAAAACAGAAGATTTGTTAATTGCATGTTCTTTTTCTAAAAAGAGAGATTAATTTTTCTTTTTATAAAAGCACTTTATGCTTCATCAATAATAAATCATTAGCAATGGGTCTTAGGTTAGATATATTTTTGATATTATTTTGCAATGATTTTATTATAGACATACAAATAATTAGCAATGGCTCTTAGTTTACCCACATTTCTCATATTCACAACCCTAATTTATTTAGGCACCCAAACTTTTTTTTAATTGTAATTGAACCTCTAATATTTAATATAATTTTTAATTGGATCATTTCCTCAAATATTTTTATGATAATTTTATAATTTGTTGGCGCTCTATTTAGAGCCCCACCTTAGATGACATGATAACTAAGTCTCACTATATTAATATTATTTCTCTAATTCTTTTTTTTTTTTTTCATTTTTCACTTTTTTCATCTTCTGAAAGGTCTCATTTTTTAAATTCATCTATTATGTAATATGTAAATGAGACTAATGATTTTAAAACGTAAATAATACTAATGACTTGAAAATGTTGGTTTGTAAGAAGCGTTCACTATGCCAGATACTTTGGATATGGAGAAGAAAATTTTGAAAAATGAGGGAAAGCAGTGGAAAGATTTCAAGCACTGCCTCATAAAAAAATATATTATGATGGTTGATAATCCTCAGCAATTGTCCTCATTAGGAAAGTATGACTATTTGTCTACTGAGGATTGAGATGAATTTAAGATAGCACATCAAGATGAATCATTTGAGGTACAACTTTTTGCAAGCACATATTATAATATTTTATGTAAATTAGTAATAATGATTGTTTTACTGAAATTAACACATCTTATTATATTTTATGCAATATGGTAATACTTATATTTTTATATTTTTGTTAACAGCAAATTAGGGTCACGACTAAAGCAAAAAAAAAAGAAGGATGTCCATCCTCATTATTTGGGTTGAAAGGGCTATGCCGGTAAAAGGCCTGAATGGATCGTTGAAGATCTCATTACTTCTTTCTTCTTCTTGGCAACAATGCACTCCGATGTCATCTCATCATATGATCAGAGTCTTGATTGAGTTCGAGCTAGAACTAAAAAAACAGATTTAGGAAATTATGTAATTCTAGTAGAATATACGAAAAAGACAGATTTAGGAAATTATGTAATTCTAGTAGAATATACGAGAGATGTGTCATAAAAAATGGTATGTATAAATTGTTAAACAAATCTAAATAGCAAACACTTTCATTTAGCTGGGATTGATTTTTTATGCTTTAGTATTTTTAACATGAGTCATTACGAAAGGAGGTAAATCAGGGGATATGGGTACTAGAGGAGTAGAATGATATATTGACCCGTGCACTTGGCAAACTAAAACATTCAGGCTCTGTTTATGGTGTAGGAAGTGGGGCCACTATCTCAAGTTTTTTTTGGTGAACATGGTAGGAGGAAACAATCTTAGTGGAAGAAATGGCCACATTGAGGGAGGAAATGGCTTCTTAAGTTAGTTCGCAATTACGAGCTGAATTTATGCAGCAGATGGCTGAATTTAAGGCCATATTGATGATGCATCATGAGACTAATAGCAGATCCTCTCAATTTGCACTTGAGGTGGAGATAGAGGCGAGTCCTTTACATGATCGCCATATGCACAGCAACTACCATTCTGTTGACCCATCATTTCCAATGAGGGATACACAGGTAAAAGTTATGAACTTTATTCATTTCCACTTACTCACACATTCATTTCCATTTACACACACTCATATTTACACTTAGTTTAAGACTTAAGATTACACGATGTTAATTTTTTATGATTATACAAATATCTGGACTGTGCCATCTTGCAATTAACCGTCAGGGGTAGACAGTCATAGTGGCAAGGGGTATAATTCATTCAAACACACTAGGAGCATTGCTTCACGACATTCGGCCTTGAATAATTTGAAGGTATCTATGGATCTCCCCTTTTCTGAGTATGGATTGGAACCACTTCTTATGTCTTCAAGTGAGTTTCTTACTGTGGGATAGACATATGATAATTTTGTTCATTGGCCACGACATCTTGTTGTCCTTGGAGAGATATTAATTAATATTTCTCTATCTCACTCCCTAGTTCTTTAACAAATAATATTATCTTTTTATTTCATGTATGTCATAATACATCATAATAATATACTATTAATTGATATAAAAACATAATTCAACCTTCAAAGAAGGCGCAAGTGGATCAATGCAATGATTTCATAAAAGAATCAACTATGAAGCCTTTGGTTGAAGAGAGAATTTTATCAAGTTTAAGTAGTCGCATGCTCAGCTTGCATGACTTTATTTTCGAGCTAGATGATAGGTACATGTTCTAGATCACAAAATGATAGACAACGAAGTCTTTGTTAGAAGAGAAGACATCTCTCAGCTCCTCTCTATGGAATGGCTCGATAACTCGGTTTTGAAAATTTTTATGCTCTAAGTGATTATAGTTAAAATTGCAAATATTGAAGTGCTATATTCTAATGTAGTTTGAACATATATCAATTTTGTGATTCATGCATACAAGTGCCTTTATAAAGTGTGCAATCAATCATTTACACCGATTGGTTTTCTCTATCCCAGTTATTTAAATAGGCTATGAACGAAGGAGAAGAAATTAGTGCAGAATTATATGGTAGATGCTCTGAAGGCACATATGGATAAAAATTTTATTTTACTGCCATATATTCAAAAGTAAGATTATTTGCATTTAATCATGTTTGCATTACATTTTATTATGACATTTTTACTAATTTAATATTATTTTGTATATCTGTAGTCAATACTAGATGTTGATTGTTTTTATTTGTTCATGGAGTGAGATATATCTTATAGATCCTCTCAATAACTCCAGTAGTCCACTATCTATTAGAAAACCTATTAATATATAAGTTATCATACTTGCACTAATAGCTTATTCTAATTTTTTGTTATATTGACTGCATGTTTTAATATAAATTTATCTTTCAAGGTATATAGATTATACCATATTAATATTGGGAGAGGTACCTTTAACTCCTTAAATTGGAAATTCATCAATGTGAGAATTTTATAATTCCTATAACTAGTTGGATTTGAATTCCTGCACTTCTAGTACCCATATTAACTTTTTTTACTTGTTTTTTTCTATATTTTTTATAAGTGCCCGAGACAACTTAGAAATATTGAATATGGGTACTATATAATGTGATATATGTATGACATAGTAACCCAACACAGCACAGATATGTTATTGGTTAAGGTAATGTTAATTATTTCTGATACTTATATGAAATTTATTACAATTATAGTTTGCTAGCTATTATAATTCTTATAATGTCTTCTATTTTGTGTTTAATTTATTTTATAGACAACTTTTGGAAGCGAAACATATATTTGAGCACAAGTTGATGAAGTTCAGAAAATATAGTGCGACTTTTTTGCATGTCAGTGTATATAATAATTCTAAATGCAATTTTTTTTTTGAAGTGTTTGTAGATTGGAATATGTATTGTATTACAATTTTTTTTTAAATGCAAGTTTAATGGTTTCATTGTGTCTATTATGTAATGAGTTATTGAATAAATTATTTAGGATGCTTGTAAGTTTGAAGTTGTTGAAAAGTCTACAATAAATTATGTGTTGAAGTTGTAGTTGTAGAATGCTAGTAATTATATCTTATACTTATAGCTTTAATTTAGATGTTGGACAAGCTTATAATAGCTTGAGTTGAAGTATAGAATATTGTATATTTGATGCTGCTACAGGTTACAGGAATGAAAATAATAATAAATTTACTAAAAAAATAAAATAAACTAAATAAGTTTGTTCTGCTCCAAAACAAACATATTTGAGCTACTCAGATGCGACTGTTTCTACCAAAATAGTCGCATCTAATTATATCTACTGCAATTGTTTTCACCAAAATAATCACATCTAAGTGTCCCAAATGTGTTTGTTTTTCAAAACAGTTGCATATGAGCTCATCATAGTTGCTCAGATACTTCTATTTTTAACAGATGTATCTGGTTGAGCCATCAGATGTGTCTCTTTTTTATATGTCTGTTTATGGACAGATGCATCTGAATTAAAAAATAGACACAAATGACCCTTTTCTATACTAGTGATATTCCAAGTCATGTCTAAAGGGAATACACAGAAACTAGGAGTATAAGGGAATGCTAATGGAGGACAATCTTTTATAGGAATAGCCTCAGCAGTTCAAAGTTCTGGAAATTTAGTGCCTATTTTTACCGTAGAACTTACCTGTTAAGAATACGATATGATTTTCTCAACTCTTTCTACCAAAGCAGATGATAACCTTTGAATCCTTGATACAGGAGCCACTGATCACATAATGTGCTCTCTGTCATTATGTTCATCTTATGCTCCTATTTCTAATTTCAATGTTAAATTGCCAAATAACATGCATATTGCTATTTCAAACATTGGAGAGTTCAAT
Organism: Balakata baccata; assembly: GCA_949630135.1. Classification (NCBI taxonomy): domain Eukaryota; kingdom Viridiplantae; phylum Streptophyta; class Magnoliopsida; order Malpighiales; family Euphorbiaceae; genus Balakata; species Balakata baccata. The sequence goes on from CATIWF010202523.1 coordinate 108,774, forward strand.
TGAACTCAAATATAGTATTACATAATATTATTCACATTCCACAATTTTCTTTTAACCTTATATCAGCCTCCAAATTAACACTTCATACCAATTGTTCACTGACTTTTACAAGCAATTCTTATGTTATCTAAGATCTGCAAACTGGGGGGGAGGATTGGTTCCGCTAAGCAAGTCCAAGGATTATATCACTTACCATTACCCTTAAAACCCAAAACATTTGTATCTCCTACAAATTCATGATCTATAAAGAATAATGAACAAGTTCTATGGCATTGTAGATTAAGCCATATTTGGAATAAAAGGCTATATTGCTTAGCAAACAGATGTAGCATTGAAATTATACCTATTGAACATATATGTGATATTTGTCATTTTGTAAGACAAAAGTGGTTATCTTTTCCTCTTAGTTCTCATAGATCTACTGAATCTTTTGAGTTAATAAATATGATTATTTGGGGTCCTACCATTGAGTCTATGTATGAACTTTTTTTGTAATTGTTGTAGATGATCATATGAGATTTACATGATTATTTTTGTTAAGAAATAAATCAGAAGCTAGACATCACTTGTAATATTTCATTTTATACATAAACCAATCAGTTTCAAAAAATAATTTGAATGGTTAAAAGTGACAATGACTAGGAATTTCTTATATAAGACTTTTATAATGCTAATGGCATTTCTCATCAAACTAGATGCGTGGAAATCCCTCAACAAATGGCATAGTTAAGAGAAAGCACTAAGAAATTTTAAATGTCATTAGAGCCTTAAAGTTTCAAAGCAGAATGCCGAATTCTTTCTAGAGTGAATTTGCTAGTCATGTTGTTCATTTATTAAACAGAATTCCCTTTTCAGTTATAGACAATAAGATTCCTTATGAATTGTTATACAATACACTACCAGACTTGTCACACTTGAGAGTCTTTGGTTATTTAGGGTTTGTTAGCACCTTAAAGAACAACAGAAACATGGGCTACAAAGTGTGTCTTTATAGGATATAAGTTGGTACGAAGGGATACAAACTTTTTGAGATACAAACAAGCAAATTCTTAGCATCTAGGCATGTGATCTTTTATAAGCATCCTATTTACGTTAATTAACCTTTCTAATCCTACTGAATCAGACCTTGTTCTTCCTCAATCCACTTTAGACAATTTTGTCAGCATGTCAGATTACTTTTTGCCAACAAGTATTCATGAATCTCATATGCCAGCAATAAGCCATCGATCTTCTTATTAATAATTAGTAGAAAGGATATCTACTAGAACCAAACACCAACCAGCTTACTTCAGAGATTACCATTGTCAAATCCTTGGCTGCCAACTTCAAGCCAATCATATTCTCGGTTCTGCAGCATCCAAGTCATGTATTCTTCACCATTTGTCTTCAGTTTTGTCATATTCCAAATTGTCTCCTTCTCATAGATTATTTATAGCCTTCCTTGTTCTTCCATTTAAACCAAAAACCTATAATCAGTCAGTTAAATTTCCAAAATAGAGAGCTGCTATAAAGGCAGAAATAGATGCTTTTGAGTTAAATAACATATGGTAGCTTACCACTATACCAGCTGGAAAACAAACCATTGGCTACAAATAGATTTTCAAAACAAAATTCAATGCTGATGGAATAATAGAAAGGCACAAGGCCAGATTGGTTGCTAAAGGCTTCACTCAAAAGCTTAACGTAGACTATTTTGACACATTTTCACTAGTAGCAAAAATGGCTACCACAAGAGCTCTCTTGGTTGTTTCAACTGCTAAAGAGTGGTATTTAGGACAGTTAGATATAATTAATGCCTTCCTTTCATGGTAATTTGAGTGAGGAGGTATATATGTAATTATCACCGGGATTCTCTTGCTCTAATTCTACAATGGTGTGCAAACTCAATAAGTCCTTATATGGACTGAAACAAGCTTATAGACAGTGGCACCATTAGCTAATAGGGGCATTGCTATCATAAGGGTTCAAGCAAGCTTTAGCAGATTGTTCATTGTTCACCAAGTCTGAAAATTCAAATTTTATTGCACTATGTTTCTATATAGATGAGTCATACTAGCTAGCAATAACTAAGAGTAAAGATCTTTGAGCTCTTAAATTCTTTCTAGCTTAGAGTTAGCTAGAAACAAAGATGGGATTAATCTCTACTAAAGAAAATATGCATCGGAATTGCTAGCAGAATCGGTATTCCTAGAGAGTAAACCAACTATAACTCCTATGGTTCCATTTATAAAGGACAAGTATAATTCCCTAGTATTAAGTGATATATCTACTTATAGAAAGTTGATTAGTAAGCTTTTGTATTTGGCTAACACAAGGCTATATATATCCTTTGTAGTCCAACATTTGTCCCAATTCTTGGATTGTCCCACTATTGCATCGAATTCTAAGATACATAAAATCCTTTCCTGGTTAAGGCCACTTCTTCCCAACTGCTAACAACCAGTAGATCAAGGCAACATATCCATTGACTCACAAATCAATCACATGTTACTGTTTTTATTGGGGATTCATTAATGTCTTGGAAATCAAAAAAGCAATCAACGGTATCCAGGTCTTCCTCTAAAGTAGAGTATAGAGCCATGACAACAGTCACTTGTGAGCTTCAATGGCTACTATACTTCTTCCAGGATTTGCAACTTTCATAAATAAGTCCTGCTCTTCTCTTATGTGACAATGAATCTGCTTTACACATAGCAAAAGACCCTATCTTCTATAAGAGGACAAAGCACATTGAACTAGATTGCCATATGGTTAGGGAAAAAATACAAACAAGTTCTTCATCTTTTGCTAATAGCTTCTGCACACCAGGTAGTTGATTTTTTTCACTAAGCCACATCATACACCTCAATTCCAATGTCTCACGTCCAAGCTTGGAGTTCAGAACATCTTCACTTCTACCTTGATTGGGGGGGGGGGGGGTGTTGGGGTAATGAGGCAAATCTCCTTGCCAGCAACAAGCATGAGTCATTCTCATAGGCTAACTCAATAAACAGATTTCATATAAGCAACAACCCGATTGAGAAATTCCATACAAGCAAATTCCTGCAACAGTTGAGTCATCAAACTTCATACACACATGAGGATAAGAATTGATAAGATCACAGTGCATTTATGTACTTTCATGAACATGTGTATTTTGTAATTCTCATAACTTGATATATCTTTAGCTTTCAGCACCATTTGCAATTAGTTGTTGATTCTTTCTAGAAGATAAACTCTAAACTATATAAGCAGAGTGAGTTCATTGGCTCAAATTAATGAGAATAATTTAGTTTCTCCTTTTCCATTCTCTTCTCAATTATCAATCTTGATACTCCTCTAAAAAGTATCATTTGGTGTATATATAGTGAAATTTTTTATATAAACGAAGTTTATGTAGACTAAATAAGTAAAATAAGTGTCATTTTTTTTGTTTACATAGATTTGATCTATACACTCTTTATAAGAATTTCTATTAATATAAGAAGCATAATGATGACATTTATAATATGATGGCACATCATCAAATTGTATATCTATTTTTTTTAACATATGACTCTTTAATAGAATATCACATCATCAAACCCATAAGCTATGTGATTCCCCACCTTATTACCAATCCTAAGAGGAAAAAAGATAAAGAGATTAGAAGAGTGCTACCAATACTTCGTTTTTTAATAAAACACAATTTTTATTATAAAAATATTAATATTTTTTAAGTAAAAAATATATAGCTTTTTTCATTGGAAGAATATTATAAAAATTAGAAAAAATTACTATTTACTCTCTGTACTTTAATATAATATATTAATTCCTCCATGAAAATTGAAAAATATATAATTTGTTTCCTATAGTTTGACATAATATATTAATATTCCTAAAGTTTGAAAATGAATATAATACACTAGTAAAAATTAATATTCTATTTTGTTTAGGGTATTAGTTTAATAAATTAAATTTATATAATATGTCAAAACTTCAGACATTAAATAATATAATTTTTAAACTTCAGACATATATTAGCATATTATATCAAATTATTGAAAAAAAAATATTTTAAATTTCACAAGTTACGTGTATTATATAAAAATACAAAAAAAAATAAACAGTAATTTTTTAAAAAAAATTATATAAAAAAATATCGATGATACTGTCCAAAAAATTATAATAGCCGAATTAGATTTTATTCGTAATAAATGAGAGGGAGAAAAAGTTCACGAGATTCATAACAATTGTGACGAAAGGAAGGGCAATTTCAGAAATCAGCAATATATGTGCGGCACACATATGTAACCCTATTATTCAATTCAATAATTAAAAGTGCCTTTGTTTTTGTCAGTTGCCACTCTCCTCTGTTTGTCTCTGCTACTCTATTTTCTCTCTCTTCTGTGGAGGAAACTGAACCGAGACAAGAGAGCGCAGCAACTGCAACATCTGAACGCTAACTATGGCTCTCAAGCTCAATTCTTTCGTTTCTCAATCTCCAAAGTTGCCTTCTTTCGCTCTCCCTCCTATGGCTAATCTCAGATCTCCCAGCCCAAGGTTTTATATGGCTTCTACGCTCAAGTCTGGCTCCAAGTAAGTTCCTTTTCTTTTTTCCTGCTCTCCTTTCGATGCCTACTTTGTTTCCGATTTTTATTTATTTATTCATGGATCTTTTCATGCTTTCTTGCTATTCGGTTGATTTTGGATCTGGGTTTCTTTTGTTTTCTTTGTTTAACTTGGTTTACAGCTTCATTTATTTTTCTGGGTTGCTTCTTGATCTTCTTTTTGGGTCTTTAATTTTGAAGTTCTTGAGATACAGGGTTCATTTCTTTGCATCAATTCTTCTTGAATTTATTTATGTTTGCAGATATGATTCCTTTATCCTTTTGTCTTAATTTGTATCCTGTAGAACTTGTTTTAAGCTGTTTGCACATGTACAAGTCTTTTTTTCCGCTTTTAATTTTATTTTTTCATCAATTGCCTCTTCTTCCAACTTGAGTCTTTCTTTATTTCTAGGCCTAAATCCACCTCGAACGCCCCTCGAACTTGGCACAATTTTTCAGTTTGCCTCAATTACTTTTTGACCCTACAGATACTTGGAATTTCGGTCTAATTGGAGATATTTATTTATTATTTCCTAAAATTTGGACACACGTGTGCTGACATGAATGAGCGCTTGAGAAATCTTGCCAAATACATTGGCTAGATACGCTTTAAGCATTATTTCTAATATTTGAATTTCATTGAGATCAATTTTACATTTCCTTATACCATTTGGTTGTTCTAGGAAAGTAATTTGTTTTTATTGTTGGTTTGTTTCAGTTTGTGCATTTTCTCAAGAATTTATCCTTGCCTCGTTTCTATTGGAAACGTGGTTTTTCATTTAAATTTATGTATTTGGTGCTTCTTCGGTTTTATCATTTTTTAGTTTGTCTTTTTATATATGTATGACTTCAGATTTGTTATTTAAAATGGCAGAACAATTAAGAATGTGAGAGTGAAGGCTGGTTTTACACATATTTCTTATGCAATAATTTTTGTTTTAAATGTTATTTAATGACCTAGCAATCGATAAGAAAAAGATATATGACAAGCAATGTATAACCTGATTTTAGATAATCAACTTCATACGACTCTAAAAAAATTGAAAACTTCTTCTTGCGGCTATATTTTTATTTTTGCATCTCCTACCTAAGATAGCCAAAGCCACTGGAAATGATATGTTTCTCCAATTGGATTTTGATGGTTGGAATAGTTTACCTGTGTTTTCTGATATTAATGCCAGCAAAATTCTGTCTTTTTCAGCTAGATGGTAAATGGGGTGGTTAGGATAATTATTACAATATTAATTATAATGTTGGAGAAATCCATATGTTGAGGGTGCACTGATCCTATGTCAAAGATTTAGATTGTTAAAATTGTCTGCAATTTTTCTCTTTAGAAATATTGTTATGTATTTGGAAAACAAATTATATCATATCTTATGCTCATGGCTGCATGCTTGTCCACCTGTTGCTTGGTCTTGTTGGTTGTTTTTTATTTTTTCTGAATAGGTCCATTTTCTGCACATCACGTGAAAGATTGTCGCTATTCTGCATGTGAAAGATTGTCGCTTTTCTGCACGTGAAAAATTCATGAAGGACGCAATCTTTGCTTTTATTGTGACATAGGATTATTGTTTTTCTTTCATATGAATTTTGCTGCAGTATCATGCTTTATAAATTATTACATGTTCTGTTTCTTCATCTTCTATCCTTTGTGGATTCTGTTTATTTCATACCAGAATATGGTAATTAATCCATGTTGAACAGGTATATGTGCTCTTTTAATTTAAACAAGTTTTATGCACTGGTATGTGCTAATGTTTTGATGTAACTTTTGGGCTTATATTTTTTCTCTTTTAATTTCCTTAGAGAAAATAATGCCTCATTCTACTTTCTGTTATTGTGGTTAGATCAACATTTTGAAAAAGGATATTCAAGTTTGGGGAACTCGTTCAGATGCTTATATAGATAAATTCCCTTCTCGCATTATTTGGATGGTGGAATCTTTAACTTATCTATTTTTAATGTTCTTCAGGATTAAATTTTGATTTTTATTTCTAGGTGACAAAAAATTGTTAGTTTATTTAACACATTTTCTGAACTTGACTTTTGTTTCAATCACTATGGACCTTTACAGCATTCTTCTTTAATTTCTTAATTTTTGATTTGGCTGCATAAATATTTATTTAGATTTTCTTTTGATTGGATATATAATTTCTCTACTTTTTTTAAGGTATCTTTTAAAGGCTTGTAATTTATTTTATGGAGTAGAATGTTAAGCTGTTGAACCTACATTTTTAACTTGCAGCTGTTTCATGTTTTGTAATAAGAAGAAGCAAAATATATATAAAGGAATTCTTCATTTTTCCAAGTTGTCTACTACCCCTTCTCTGTCCTACTTTGGTTGTTCTTAGTGAACTACTTTGTAGTTTCTCGTCTTTTGTTAATTTTATGCAGTTGTCTTTGTTGCAAGTATAAGCATAATATTCTATTTCTTTCCGTAAGTTCTTTATCTTAAATGGTTATGTGTTTGCATCCCCAAATGTGGCCATATTAACTTCTTCCATGTGGATAACATGTTGGGAGTTGTCTTTCTACTAATGTTGGAATTCGGAAGGTCAAAAGATAGAGTAACTTTGATCTTGACTTGATGATAGACTGGCTGATTCTTTTTTGATAGGAAGCTATTCTCCTCTCATTTAATACTCAGGTGGATCATTTGCATTGAAGTGCATATGTAAATTTCCTATACAAATTTCTTTGCCTAAAAGCTTCATAGGGACAAGGCAATTATGGAGTTATGTTCTTGTTGAAGCTATGATTGATTAATGGTCCTTGCCTTTTAGAAATTTCTTGTTGAACACTCCTAAAATTATACCATCATGTTGTTGAATGAAGCTTGGAATCATGAACAAAATATTCATTTTCTGAATTGTTGATTAAATCAAATCATAAATTGGATAATTCGGTTAGAAATCAAAAGATAGCGAAGTGAAGATAACCAACTAATTGATTTGAACATTTCATTTATAAAATGAAGAAAAAGCCGAAGTAATGTATGTATAATGTGATCAAGATTTGTAACAAGAATTGTTTGCCCTGTAGCTTATGTGGCTTTTTGGCATTTGTTGGGCTGTCTGTTATACTGCCTTTTTGGCAAGTCAAATCACACGTGTGTGTATAGAGTTCATGTCTTGTGGAACTGTTTTTTAGGTAAGTTAAACCTTGTTTTATTAGTGTTGTAATGGCCCTAATGGCCGAGTCCATCTAATTACTTCTTTGCAAAAATCTCCACGCATGGTATTCGTAGCTTCAAGAGTCTGACTGTGTTGAAATCCCACATCGGTTGGCATTAAGAATTTAATAGTACTTATAATAGCTTGGACAATCTTCCTCTCTTGAATTAGCTTTTCGGACGAGTTAGGTCCAAGACCCATTGACCTACTGAATTTTACGTGGTATCAAAGTCAAATGATGCTGGGACACCTGCAGGCGAGCAGTGCGGTCTGCTATTTTCATGCTCTAGGCGACCCCCCGCTGTATTATACCTCATAGTGGGCCTGAGTGTGAGAGGGAGGTGTTGGAATCCCACATCGGTTGGTATTAAGAATTTAAAAGTACTATAATGGTTTGGACAATCCTCCTCTCTTGAGCTATTTTTTAGGAAGAGTTAGGTCAAAGGTCCATTGACCTACCAATTTTTACAGACTGTTATCAACAAATTTAGAATGAGTAGATCAGTTATATTTATATATACTTTTCTTAGTATGGACAAAATTCAAATAATTGTATTGGATAATGTATTGCCGCTGTAAGTTTGTAATTACTGATTAGTTTGTGCATATGTAAAGTAATTGATGGGTTAATGAGTATATTGGTTGGAATCTGTTCAGAAGTTTTGTTCTACTTGAGCATCTAAAACTTAGGTTCCAATTCTCGCCTTTCAGTGCATGAATATGGTAAGCCTGCTAAAACCATCACCTATCAATTTTGAAATCTTTTCTATTTTCAATCTGCGTACTTAGCAATTCCAAATTCTTCTGACATATTCAATTTGAACTGTTGTTCAACATTTATAAATATTTCTACTTAATGCAGGGAAGTTGAGAATCTCAAGAAGCCTTTTATGCCTCCTCGGGAGGTGCACGTTCAGATTACCCATTCTATGCCTCCCCAAAAGATTGAAATCTTTAAATCTCTGGAGGATTGGGCTGAGCAGAACATTCTGATTCATCTAAAGCCAGTTGAGAACAGTTGGCAACCACAGGATTTTTTGCCTGATCCTGCCTCTGATGGATTTGATGAGCAAGTCAAGGAACTTAGGGAGAGAGCAAAAGAAATTCCTGATGATTATTTTGTTGTTTTGGTTGGAGACATGATTACAGAGGAAGCTCTTCCAACTTATCAAACAATGCTTAATACCCTAGATGGAGTCCGGGATGAAACAGGTGCAAGTCTTACTTCTTGGGCCGTTTGGACCAGGGCATGGACTGCTGAAGAAAATAGACATGGTGACCTCCTCAATAAATATCTCTACCTCTCTGGACGAGTGGATATGAGGCAAATTGAGAAGACAATACAGTATTTGATAGGATCAGGAATGGTAAGGTCCCACTTTATGTTTTGTCTTAAATTTTCTCATAGTTACTTTAACAAAAAGGAAAAATATGTGTGCTTAAATTTATTTTTGAGGAGAAAAATCAGGACACTTCATTTTTACAAAATTAATTTGTAGGTAAGTAGTTACAGTTGGCTAATGGCCCCAGGAGTCTCATTTGCCATATTCTGACAAAAGCTCCCATGTGGTTGTTTTGCCAATCCACAGCCACCTAGTAGGCTGTGAATTGGTCTGGATATAAGAGGTAGAATGTTCTTAACCATTTATGCGCATGAAAATAGGTCTAAACCTGGCATATTTGATCCGTAACAGTGTATTTAAAGAATGTGTTCTCTGCTTTTATACATGTGCTCACATGAACACACACGTCTCTGAATTATACCCTATTTTGTTCCAGGGATTATTGACTTGGATTTATGCCAGAGTAATGCATGTTTGGCTATGAGTTCATGAAAAAAATAAGGATTGCCATATTTATGACCCAGTTAAAATGAACATGGTTTGAGAAAATTTTGCCTTGTTAAGATTCACTCTAGAATTCCTACTTCTGCATTTTAAATAAACTATATACCTTATGAAGAATTAATAATCCAAACTTATGGAGTAGGCTTCCAGATACATGTACTAGTTTTTCCTTTCATTCTATTTCTCCATGATGCTTAGTTTTCTTTCTTCTTAATTCTAATTTGATTTTTTTATATATAAAATTTTGTAGGATCCACGGACAGAGAACAGTCCCTACCTTGGGTTCATCTACACGTCATTCCAGGAAAGGGCAACCTTCATTTCCCACGGAAACACTGCCAGACTTGCCAAGGAGCATGGGGACATAAAGTTGGCTCAAATATGTGGTACAATTGCATCGGATGAGAAGCGTCATGAAACAGCCTACACAAAGATAGTGGAAAAACTCTTTGAGATTGATCCAGATGGAACTGTTATGGCTTTTGCTGACATGATGAGAAAGAAAATTTCCATGCCTGCACACTTGATGTATGATGGCCGTGATGACAATCTTTTTGACCACTTTTCTGCTGTTGCCCAGCGACTTGGAGTCTACACAGCAAAGGACTATGCAGACATATTGGAATTCTTGGTGGGAAGATGGAAGGTGGATAAGCTAACAGGACTTTCAGCTGAGGGGCAAAAAGCTCAAGATTATGTTTGTAGGTTACCTCCAAGAATTAGAAGGTTGGAAGAGCGAGCTCAAGGAAGGGCCAAGGAAGCACCAGCCACTCGTTTTAGTTGGATTTATGATAGACAAGTGAAACTGTAAGTGCAGAACGTTTAAAAAATAAGTGGTTGGTTTCAGTCTGTTTCATAACCCTCCCCACAAAGTCAGTAGACTTATGTAGTTGCATTTTGTAACAAATCCAGCTTAGTTCTCAACGTTGTGGCAGGAAAGTTTATAGGGGAGCAACTTTGCTAAGTTGTAGAAGCAGTTGTTTCTTGTTTGTTGTCATGAATATGCTGATGAGGGAGCAACTGTGGTTTTGATGCTGTGTTTTTCTTTACATGGTCCCTTTTATGAGTTTGTTTTTTGTTCAGGGTATCTTGAGTACAAGCAACTTTGGCAATTTTGATGTTGATGCTTACAATCTTTATACCAAAACTGAAAACTTCATTTTCTATCTTCCATGGGACACATTGTCTGCTCATCGGTTTTCATTGGCCGAACTTCTCTGAGTAACAATTTCACCATTTTGAACAATGCCTTTAAATCAGATTTGGCTTAGGCATGGTTGTTTAAGTTCTGACGTTTCTGCATTTAGTTATGATATTGTTGAAAGTGCATACAAATTGAAGGACAGAAAAATTAAATACCTAGAAGGCCTTGAAAATCATGTACTTCCATACATGTCTTTGTCAGTTAGTGAAATTGGATTGAGATAACCATTACTTTTGTTTCATAGAGCATGTTTGGTATGTTCTATTCCTATTCCAAATTTAACTTTGGTATCTTGTATGTTTGAGAATAGAATTCTCATTCCTCAATATTATAGAATTCTATTATCTAACTTTTCGTGGTATTTGGATTTCTTTTCCTTTTTTCTTGTGAATCTTTTTTTTTTTTTGTCAAATAATATATTTTACTATTCTCATTTTCCTTAATTTTTGTATTTCTTTTGAATATTCTTTGCTCATTTTTGCGTAAAAAACAATTATGTTAAAAAATAATATATTTATATTATTAATTTATTATATTTTATTTCTCCTATTATTATTTGTTATTAATATTATTGTTAAATTATATATAATAATTTTACAATTATTGGTTAGATTTGCAATAATGTTTCATATGATTTTTACAATCGATGGCATTCAATATCGTATCACCGGCTCATAATGAATTAAAATTATTGTTTGTAATATTTTTATAATTATTGAAAAATTTAAATAAACATCAATTATAATTTTTTCAGTTTTTTAAAAATATATGTAAACAAATAGTAAAAAATATGAGTTAAAAAATAATTACTAATATTCGCTTATAAAGATATATAACTATTAAAAATAAGGATAATTATAGAAATTAAAAAAAATTTGAATTCTATTACTCTAAAAAATAGAATTCCAATTTTTTTTACATGACATAGCAAAGAAAAATATTGTAATTCTAAATCAATAATTTAGGAATAGGATTCTGTTTCTTATTCTTTTTGCATACCAAACATGACCTAAGAGTATTATTCTGTTGAATATTTAGGAAAAGAATTATAGTATTACAACCAGCAGTATCCAATGATTCAACTTCCACTGCAATGCTGGGTCTCTTGCAGACCCAAAAGCTGATAACATTGCTGTTTACTCAGCAATGTCCATTGCCCATATCCGTAAAATGGCCTGTAGCTTAGAGGGCCTTTGGAGCTGCTTCATGACCCTTCTTTCTCTGCTTTCCCCTGCCATATTTTGGAGAGACGAGGAACTGAAAGCTGATAGAAATAATATTGGTTTTAAAGATTTAGAAAGTAATTAGTCTAACAAAATGACATTATTGTTGCACCAAAACCTGGTTGATAATGGTAACTGTAGGCAATCATGAATTATCAATAAGCTGTGCACAATAAAACCTTTCTAAATCTTATGCATACAAAAGAATTCACAAAACTATACACTACCTATCCATACGAGAAGAGTGTTGTTTCAAAGAATTTCACAAATCTATGTATGCCTATGCTTAAATGAATTTCATCAATAGTTTTTTCTGTCTTCCACTTGACTTTCACAATCAAGAAAACCTAGAGACTTGTAGCAGAGGAGTTTCCAAGTCTTTCTTCTCTCCTGCGGCGATCAAGATACAACAATGTTCATAGGGAGGGAAAAAAACAAAGGACAACTTGAAACAAAATCGCCAAGCATGTACAAGGATTCCATTGATGAATATGAAGAATTTCTCATAAGCTAGCTTCATCTCTGGCCTTAATTTTCTTCATGAACAGATTACTTCATCTATAAGTTCGTCAAAGATCAAGTCTTCAAGGTCAAGTGCTATGTCCTCAACATCCAGTTGAAGGTTCATCCAATTATCATATTTTGCCAAGTCTCGAGCTACAATATCGTTTAATGATTGATCTGTCCTCAATTTTGGGTTTCGAAACCAGCTAACTCTTTTCCAAACTTCCTCAAGAATGTGGATTCCCCTAGGTAATGGACGTACGCGTTCAGTGAAGATGGGCTTGGGGAAATAGGCTAATGAGCTCTCGTATATCTGAACTAGCACCTCGTTGATCAAATCAAACAGAAGCTGATGGTCACAATTGCAGTCAACATCCTCTGAAGAGCATGCCACCTCATGATGCAAGTAAACCTCCAATTCCTTGAATAATGTCGGACTTAATGGCTGGTCCAATGAGTGCCAAGTCACCAGGTTCCCTTGCTGAATCAAGCCAGATACTTCAAGAACATCTCTCACATAATTGAAATGAGCATCATCTAGTTTTTCTATTTCAGAGTGAAGGAAGTGATTTTCAATCATTGCGTGTGCATTTTCATCATTCTCAGCGTCTGCACCCCTGCAAAAATCCCTTCTAGACTTGTCTTGTAGCTCAACTGAGGATTTCACTCCATCAACGGACTTGTGTTTACAATCAAACTCTGAACCTGAAACAAGTAACAGCATGTGGTTACCAACCCAGTCAAACTAGAAAGGGGGTCAATAGGCTACCTTAGGAGAAAGAACAAAGCAGATGCTTTTGCAAAGTCAATTCATCTTGTTTATAAAAATCTGTTAATTTACTTATGCCTATTTTGGTAATAAGAAATTATTTTCCAACTGGAAGTAACTTGAGTTTTAAGGGTCATAATAATGTGAAGTTTATTATATGCGTACACCTATTTTAAGTTATAAACAAAAAACAATATTTTGAAGAACAATATTGGCTTGTTTCAGTATTTGTTATTGATAATAAGAGCATTTTTGGTTTAGTATAGATACCTTTCGGGACTGGAAAGATTTCTTGGCCAGTTATGTGACTCTCAATATGAGTCTCAAGAACTGAAACCTGATTTTGTTTCTCATGCTCTCTGCTTGAGCTTATTGTGGAACCAATCTCTTGATCTTGGTAAGGAACATGCCCCTGATTTTCTGGCTCAACTACACCCTCGTATAGTTCTCTGGCTTTTGTAATTTCCTCGATACCTACTACAAGATCTGAAGAACATTCATTATTCTCGCAGCTTTTACCGCCCTCTGCTACGTTTGTCTGAAGTTCACTCTCTTCAACAGCATCTAGTGGGTTGAATTGTTGTTTATCAACAAAAGTTTTTGAAGAACTCAAATCATTATGACTTACATTCTGGACATCTGTATCGTAATCCATGGCATGTTTGATTAGCATTTCTGAATGAACTGCTTCATGTGATGTCTCATTTGGCAAAGGGAAAAAAGAGTCCTGATCTGGAAGAGAAAGTCTCCTTTTAAAAGATCTAATTCTATACCCAGACGGTGGAATTTTGTCTTCATTGATTAATCTGAGGCTCTTAGATTTATAATCATGCCACTTTGCCTCTGTGGTTAAATTGTACTCGAACAAACGAGCATATCTATCCAGTGACTCATTGAGAGAGGATACTCTTCTCATGTGAGAGAACCTATTCTCACTCGGATCCTTAAGAGAACAGCTTGATTCATGACAATTTCTGGGGTTTTCTTTACCATCTTGGTGAACTGTAACCTCCTCCAACTTTCCAAGAATCTCTTTCTCATCATTGGAAAACCCACTTCTAGAAGGAATTCTGTGGAGAAAGGCATCAACAGATGTCTGATTAGTTTGCTTTTTGCTCTCTTTGAGTGTATGCTTTAATTTCTTCATCATATCTTTCAAATGACTCATAAGTGATTGATGCCACCCACGTTTATTTGATCCCTCATTCAAGGGAGAAGGAAAGTCTGATCCCTTAGTAACAACAAGCACTCCAGTATCATCGGCCTTTATACCCCTTGATTTATCATAAAAATCCTCCAAGGACTTGGATTCAATGTACTGTGGCAATTCAACCCCAGTTTCAACCTTCTCACCTTTCTGGAACGACCAAGTTTCCTTCCATTTTTGTTCCAGTGTACTAGGCCTCAAGTACCAGTTGTTTGGGGAGTTTGACAAAGGAAATGAGCCTGATTTCTTTAGTCTTACTTTCATATTGGAAGGCAGTTGAACATTAAAATTCTTTGCAGCTTTAACATCAGGATCCCGTAAGATTTCCAGGAAAAACTTCTTGTTGATCTTAAATATCTCCAGAACATCCAGAGACTCCATAATTTGGCTACGAGAAATTTCTCTAGTGAGCTTCCGAGCATCTGAATAATTCTGATTTAATGATGCATTAACTAATTTATTACCCCTATCTAAGGGAAAAGCACCAGGGGCGTTTGGTAGGGATGCAGTAGTATCAGCATTTTTCTCAAGAATTATGATTGGATTTGACCAATCAGTTGTTATTCCGCCATGGCCATGTGAAGGTCTTAAATGACTAAATGAATCAGCTCGCTGCATCTGTGATCTTGCAGACATTTTTTTAGCAACTAATGCTTTTACACGTTCTTTGCCCAAAATCCTATCAGTTGGCTCCTCATTCATGGTTCGTTGCTCATCCTGATAGTGAAATAAATAAATAATTATATAACAAAAGTAAACAACATCTAGAGTCATTGGTATTCACAAAATGAAAACATACATTGGTAGTATAAAACTGGAAGCTTACAACATCCAAAATTGTAGAAGTGGAAGATGAACTTACCATTAAGGGGACAGCATCAGCATCCAAATATTTATGCACTTCATCTGTGTAATGCTCAAAAGAAACTGTTTTGGGATATCCACAGCCTGCACATGAGAAAATAAGACTGCTGAGTGTGCATAGAAGGAAAAATTTAGACACTAAATGCAGATATATTGTTAAGAATGTCATTTGCTAGGCAACAATGCATATGTTTCCCATTTAGGATTTCTTTTCTGCCTAAATTGAATATTCATTCAATTTTGCACACCTTTCAGAAGAGCTACATTTAACTGTTTGGAAAAAGAAAAGTTCAACTGGTAATTTATCAAATCTGGTCGGATCCTTGGCACCAGAGACCATTTGTCTATTCAGAACCAGTGCATGTGGAGCAAAAATTTAGTTGATCAAAATAACAAACCACGTCTCTATTAAAAAAAGATGAACAGAAGGATAACTTTAGTCCCATGAATTGTCTGCTTATTGCATCATACTAGAACTGCAAACAAGACAGAATTGAATCGACCATGAATTAACAATTTCTGATTCTACAAGTACACCTAATACATGTTATTTAAGTATTTCCAAGAGCAAGAGAAGCTGCAATGCTGATATACAAAGACAAGTAAAAAAAATAAGTGGAAACAGGATGAGGCCAATAGATATTGCTTACAGATGGTATGTTTCCCTCTCCTGTGTTTTTTGCGTGGAGAAATCTTTTTGGAACTGTGCCAATAGTGGTAATCAAGAATATGAAGCACGCTCCACAAGCAGCCTGGAAGATATCCCTGAAATGCAATAGCAGAGTCTTGGCGATCTAATTGCGTTCTCATATTTCAGACAAAGCAAGAAGATGATCCCCTGATAGTATATGCCCTCACAAATCTCAATCAGCAATTATACTATTCTTTGTGTTAGTACACCCTGAAATAACATTAAGGTGATATACTGATTAGTTACAGTACCAAATAGAAAAACGAATAAAAATCAAAATTTGATTTCTAAACCAAATCCCATATCTCAAGAAGCCTTTCAAGTCTCAGACTTTATCCAAAAAATATCATCGAACACTTTGTATGTGATACTAAACAAGGATTCCACACAAAAATTTACATGAAATTCAAGCAGAAGAATCTAAAGAGGCAAATCCCATCTCAAAAAAATTATTAAAGGAAGTGTATTTATTCTTGAAAACTCCAAATGATCATGTAAATTTCTTAACACCAAGAAAGCTAACCTGTTGAAAGCTGAGAGACAACTTCAAAGGTTACAACTGTGGTTGGCTATGAAGAATCCAAGAAAACAGAAAAAGGAGTAGAAATTAATAAATATAAGCAGGATGTTGCCTTTTTAACATATAAAAGGAAGGAAAAAAATAGAGGAGAAGCAAGAAGAAATAAGAAGGTCGTTAGTCCTGTTGCTGGAGAAAAGAAGATCAAGAAAGGGCAGGCGGCCCCCTTAAAAGCAATTTCAGGCGCGTTTTACCCGCCAAGAAGCCGGGTCCATTGTTGCAGATAAAAAGAAAAAGTCCAAAGCAAGGTTCAAGTCAAAGTAAAAGTCTGTTAAGTAAGCTACAGGCTAAGGATTAGATGACGGAACATCATTTATTGTAATAATGTAACAGGTATTTGATCGAAGATTAAGGTTGCTGTGTCTGAGATTTGGATTATCAAATCAATTATCTTTAAATTGGGCACCCCAGAAAACGATTTTCGAGATTGAAATAAGAGAATCTGGATAGAGGTTGGCGGCTGACTGTGGTAGCCTACCTAGTATTTATAATTAGTTTTCATGTATTTGTTAACTGGACGGTTCAAAAATAATTATATTATTTTTTTATGGAATTATACTTAGATGAATTTTCAAAAATTTATTACAGTGTGTGATTATCATAATCACTGTGATTATAATAATTTGTAACTATATTTTTTTTAACATTTTTTTCATTCATTTTATAAACAAACTAGAAACCCAGTCATATGCAGAATAAAATATTCATCCTAGAAAAGCCACATGCATAATTTGTTTGCACAATATTTCAAAAAGAAAAGGCTAAATTATCTTTGCACTTTATTACCGTCCTATCCAGTTTTTTAAAATTTTGAATTTAATTATATGTATTTTACGTTTAGAGCTCACTCCAAACTGTTTTGCATAGTCCAAAATCTAATTTGAAATTCTTTATTTGATAATTTTACAAATTTATTCTTATACTAAATAGCTGCAATTTAAAATTGTCACAGAAACGTACCCAAAATTAACTGCTTCAAGCATAAAAAATTTCAAATTGTACAAAAAAGCGTCATTTTTTTTAACGTGACAATTTTTTTTATATCAAATATACTGTGTATGCCATGTTATTTTTTAATATTTTTATATTTTTCTAAGTTATTGCAACGTAAACTCGGAATAAGATCCAATCCATCCGAAATAAGATTTGTTATAAAATTTAAAATATATATAATTAAATTTAAAATTTTAAAAAATTGAATATAATTGTGTAAAGTTAAAAATTTTGTGTACTTTAACTAAAAGAAAAACATTTGTTTGTACAAAATTAATTATGCTAGAAATAATAATTAAAGTACAAATAATACTTTCAGAAGGTTTTTTTTTTTTTTTTTTGTTGGTTGAAAGATTGTGATTATCATAATCACATCCTACTTCTAGAAGGTAATGAAAAAGGTAAAGACGACAAACCTCATCAGATACTTGCCTTCGCTGGGTGAATGATCAACATGATCCAGCTTTTTTTCTTTTTTTTCCATTTGCATATTAAATTTTTATTAATACCAGTGGATGATGATACGAAAATTCAAATTTAAAATCTCAAATAATTTTTGTAAATGAAAATTTCAATTAAATTACCTTTGATTGACATTTTTAACTTCTTTTTGTTTCACCATTAAGAGCAATGGCATATAAGTCTTCAGAATCATTTTTAACTACAACTCCTATTAGTAAAATTTATTTAATTAATTAAGATTATTCAACTATTATACATTCATATTAATATGGCCTAATTTAGTTTAATTATTGAATACAATAAGTAGTTAATACCTATGACTGATAGTTGGTATTGGATAAAAATAATTAATTTATTGTTACTGTTAAAATATAATATTATTAATAGATATAAAGTTATTTAATTTATGATATACATTTTTCATATTTATAAAAAAATATATAAGTATTATATTATAATATTTACCTATGTAAAATAATAATAATTAAAATATTAATCACTAATTAAATAAAGAAGTTTCAAAAACATATAAAATTTATGAATACCAAAATGAGTTTGAAAAATTACGATTATCGTCCATTTTGTGAGAATAATTTGGATGAGTTCCATAACTCAGTTTTATGAGAAAGATCTGGATATGTATTTCTTAATATGAAAACTATAAATTAATATATTTATATGCTCAAAATGGAGAATGTATAAATAAAAATTGAAGTTTAAAGTAAGTTTCTTGCTAAAAAAATATAAAGAGGAAAAGTGAAAGTAGAAGTTGTTTGCCTCACATCACTAAAATATGAAGTTAGACTATATTTATATATTAAAATGCATTTTTACATGAATAAGAAAGTAGCATAGAATGCTCTCTCTCGCTGGTTCAAACATAGGGGTGCAAATCCATAATCCAAGTTGCGTACATGAATATCAGCCCAAAATTTTATTTCTAGAAATTGAAGCTACACTCCCACATTGATATACATAACTAATGGTTTGGCACACCCGTATGAATCTACACTTTTGAGCTAATTGTCTTTTGTAATATCATTTTCTAATGTTTCAAATATTAATTTCACCATTATTTAAGAGTTACAAATACATTATTGACAGCCTTTAAAAAAAATTAATTACAATTAATCTCATGTCTCCTCCATTTAGTATAAATAGAAGTTTTTGACTTGTGTTAAAAGAAGTTTTTGAGAGTTGAGTTTAGTTCTTGTAGGCAAAGTTTATTTCTTCCACTTTCTTCTTCTTCTCAAGTGATAGAGAGTGTAACAAATACTCAGTTTACTGTAAGTAGATGTTGTGTGTTCAATAACAATTTGAAATTTGTTGTATCATGGGAGACAAATGCCAATTATCCTAAATACCGATAGTAGGAGCCGAATTTATTTTAAAGACACTGTGTACAACACATGTCTCAGATTTGTTCCTCATTTCTTTTATCTTTTTATTTAAATGTCTTATTGTTGTTTTTCCCAACGAAATGAATTCAAAATCATTTATTTTTTTAAAATAAAAAAGTAATTTAATTTTTGCATTTAAAAAAACTATAATTGTTTTAAACAAGTTTCAAAATAGAGTTTTTTAATCAATAATTATTTGCTTCTAAACAGATATCAGTTGCTAATGATAAAAACTTACATAATACTAATAAATCAGTTATTGAGTATGAAATAAAAATGTTAGTTATGAGTTTAACTAAGAGCATCTCGAGTATTACTCTTTTATTTTAAAGAATATCTTTATTAAAATAAAGAGTATTTTAGAGCATCTTTAAATATAGAAAGCGAAAATTATTTAACAAGTTAAATAGGCTCTTTATTTTACTTTATTCTTTATAAATTAATATTTATCAAAAGAAAAAAATGAATTATTTCTATTATAAGTAAAAAGAAGAGTAATATACTTATAAAAAGATAGAACATACATAGAAATAGAAAATGTATTAATTACAATTAGAATAGAGAGTTAAGCTATAAAGCCAAACTCACTATCTATTCTAAATTTTAAAAATAAAGTCTATTATAAACTATTTTTATAAAATTGCTCTTTAAAATAAAGAACATAGTTCAAATACAAAACATATTGAAAATGCTCTAAGCATCTTCTAAATAATTTCCTAAAATGTTAAAAATTAAGCTGGAGATAAAAATTTAAAATGTGTCAATCTTTTCTACCTAATTATTCACAATTTTGTATTGGGATGGAATGAAATAAGAGAATAAAAATAAGAATCTGGATTAGAAATTGAATTCTATATTTTAATATGATATAAGACTAAAGACTATTCAATTCGCTTAAAAATAAATAACCGTACGGAAAAACGAGATGATAAAAAAGAAGCAGCCAACCTCTTGGAAAAAGATGTTGCGCTGCGTTGTAATCTAGATTTGGTGCTTTGACTCCTGGCACGTATGTTTTCGGAGGCCACCTTTTTTTTTTTTTTTTTTAAGTATAAATAACTGCTATGTATTTTTTGTAATTTTTAAATAAAGGCTCACAATATTTCTTTAACAAAAAAAAAATGTAGTTTTCCATTAATAAAAAAAGTATATTCCTATTAACGGCATTAAATAGTATTAATGTAGCATTTATATCAGTGATAATGTGACGCTTTTTGTGACGTGTCATTCACATGGTGTTCATATCATTGCTAATATGGCATGTATATATTATTTTCCTTAGCTAAATAAACTACAAGCCTTTTTTGTTAAAAAAAAGTATTTATATCCCTAAAATTGAAAAAGGATCTAACCACATGTCTTTTTTATGTACTTATCCATATTTTGTTTTAGAATAATAATAATCATAAAAGACATTTTTAAGCATATGAATTTCTAACATAGAATAATCAAATACTTTTTTATATTTTAATGCTCTTTTAAATAATGAATGAAATTAACCCTCCATTTTAAAATCATATTCTTAATTTTTTTAATCTCATTTGAATTATTTATTTGTATAAAATCCTAAAATACTATTATGATATCATTTTATAAGGTTGTATATTAAACCATAAACTTTCATCTTTATCATAATTATTTCATAATAATTGTATCAATTAAGTTAACCATACTTAATAAAAAAATAAAAAAATAAAAATAAATAAACTTTTTTCATACAAATTAATAAAATATGAATCATTAAAAAAAATGTAACATCTATAATAAAATTCAAATCAATTTTAAAATTAAATTATAGAGTTTTTAGAAATTTTTGATATTATAAAATTTAAATTAACCTTAAAATCAAATTATTAAAATTAGAAAAATAAATTTAGTATATAAAGAAATTTTCAACTTTATAATAAGACAATATAATAAAAAAAAGTCCAAAAAATATAAACAAATTGACATGTGGTTTGACATTTTTCTATTTAGATGTAATTCTTTTTTTTAATAAAAAGGGTATGTAGCTTTTCATTTTTTACTTTAAGGTACATATTTTAATGAAAATATTACTATATGCCGCGTTAGTACTGATATAAAGTTAAGTTGACGTCTGCATCACATTAATACCACATTATTGTTGATGTTTGTATCGCATCAACACCACTTAACATTGTTAATAATAGTATATCAGATTTTTTTTTTATCAAACAAAATTATACGAACTTTTATTTAAAAATTATAAAAAGTACAGTCCATTTATTTATATGTTTTTCAATTTTTTTAAGAAAAATATTACCAATAAATTAAAGTAGTCATATGGTAAAATTGATAATATAATGTTAAGATCTAATAATAGAAAATAAATTAAAAATTTAAAAGAATTACATATGACTTTTTTTTTGAATGGCTATTGGAGTTCCATAAAAAAATTGCTTTTATTTTGTATTATAAATAAAGAATAACTTGAATCAACTTATAAAAAAAAAAATATCTCACAATACTTATTTTTCACAATATATAATAAAATCTTTGGATTTGGGATCCGGGCTCTATAAGCCTTCCCTTATCTTCATCCCAGAATAGAAAGAAAATTTTAGAGATATAAAGGAAAAGATATGGCTAGAATTTGAGAAAAAAAGAAAAGTCGTTTGGAGGTTATATATTATATTTTGCACATTTGCAAATCACTTTAGCACATTAATGACATATAAATACAATACCAAGAATATTAAGAACACCCTCAAACACTCATTTCCTATTCGCGTAGTGAAAGAAAAAAAAAATTGTTTTTCTCTCATTTCACCAATCAATTAAAAAACAAGAAAAGTATCTTAAAAGTAATGATGTACTTAACCATTCCTCAATACAACTAAAACTTGACTTTGATTTGTAATTAATTTGAGTAAATCTAATTAAAATAAAACATTCAACTTGCTTTGCCGTCATTTTATGACCCATTCAAACATGACCATCTGCAAATATTGACAGCAATCACGACTAATTTAGTTTTTTTTTTTTTTAATTCCACAATTATTTGAATCAATTAAATATAAACTTCCAATTAAATTAGTTTAAAATTAATAATTAAATGAGTCAATAAAACATTTTTTTATTAAATTTAATAGCACAAGTTGTTCCAAAATATTTTTTTTTTCTTTTCTAAAAGATTATTCAAACAAAAACATCATGATGGCTTGTGGATTTTGGGTATGAATGGTGTACCAAAGCTGACCAATAGGTAATAACTAATAGCTTAATAACTGATGGGGACAATATGCTTACTTCCGTTTAATGTCATATATTATACTCATTCTGTCTAAAAAATATAAACTCACTTTTCTTTTTTTACCATTCTAAATTATAACTCACTTACATTTGTTGAAATATGGTTATTTTGTTTAATTATAAATATACATTTATTTATATATACCCTTATTAAATATACCTAAATGCTTATCTATTTTTTTTTAACTCTTGCTTTAAATAGCTATTGAAATTGATTAGCATTTGCATTTGTATTAATTTAAGTCTTGCATTAAAAAGATCAAATGATATCTAAGAAGGTGTGGATAAATTGACACGAAATTTTTTCAATTTAACTAGAAGTCTCAGGTTAAAGTTCTGAAAATGCAACTACCTTAAAACTCTTGTGAGAGTGCTTTGCTACCTTTCGGGGTCCTATCCGGTACAAACAAGATTAGTCTCAATCTATTTACATATAGATTGAGGATACTTATGGTTTATACAAAAAAAAAAAAAAAGATCAAATGATTATTTTTCAGGATAATAATAAATGGTGGGTATTTTTGAAAAACATAAAGCAAAAATTATTAATTTAACTAATTTTCTTAATATGTATACAGATAGAATTAAATATATCTTTTTCAGACAGATAAAGTACATCTTTTAATTAACATAAGGTGTTTCATGAACCCTAGGCATTAGTTAAAAGGTGTTTCAAACTATTTAAATTGTTAGAGTTTATCATTTTTACAGTGGATGTAAGGAAATAATTATTTTTTTATTGTATAGTTTACTATCTGCTTAATTACCTAATGAACAAAAAAAAAATTTAAGAATTCTTAGGCCATGTTTGGTTCATATAATGAAATAGTGTGGAATAAAATTGTAATTCTTAAATAATAGAATAAGTATTCCTAGAATAAGTATTTCTAAATAATTATTACTTCATACTTTGGCTCATAAATTTAGATTAATTATTCTTAAATAAAATTATAATTTAGTATGATATATATTAATAAGTATAATGATAATAGATGAGTGAATAATGGTAGATGATTGGCGATGATGGTAATGGTTGGTCTTTATGAGCAGTAGGTGGTGGTGGTGGAGGATTGGTGGATGAATAAGTGGTGGTGGATGGACGGTAGTGGAGGAGGTGGTGCTGGTATTGTTTTGAGTTTTGTATAGTCATTTTTTATTTTATTGTGCAATATGTATTTCATAAAATTGAAAAAGAAGATAACTAGGTTTCTGCTTCTTTACAATCATCGTTGTTGAGTGTCACCGTTTACCTTCTAGCCAGCTTTTGGCCGGGTGGTCTTCACCTACATATTATGGATTACTTGAGCCATAAGGAATTGTTCTCTTCTAATGTTTCAAAAAACTGCTTTGAATCCCAAGGAAACAGCGAAAACCTATGCCTCAATTACAAAAGATTCATCTTTTTTATCGGCTCCATCCTTGCAGGCAATGAACAAAGGGAGTTTCATGTCAATCAAGATCAATGACGAGCTTAACAAACAAAGAATTGTTGAATGTCATATTATCGGTGATGTATATATCCTAATATATTCATTGCTTTTTATATATTAAATAATATATCACAATTGATATATGTATATTTCACATTCATAATAAATAAATATTCAAATTATTGATTAAATTATAAATACTGCAGTTAAATATACTATGAAATATACAATCCTTTAATTATTTAGAGAGAATTTATTATCAAATTGTTGATAATAATGAGATAAATATTTCTAGTAAAAAATAATTTTAAAAATATTCATAACCGGTATAGGACAATAAATTGGGCACTCATTGAACCTCTAGGTTATCACATGTTTATTTTGAGAAGGAATTTCATTCTCTATGATATAATGATATCTAAATAAATTAGTGAGTTCTTAAAGAGTTAAGGGTACCGAACAGTGACGCCTAATAATAACTACATAGATAGTAATAGATGTCAATAGTTATTATCTTGGTCATAATATATGAGTCATATATGACTCGAAATCTTTTAACTTGAGATGTCAAGATTGTCCTTTTATGGGTAGCTGTAAATGTGCTTTTATCTTGTATTTGACTATTCAAGCTTGATAATCCGGCTTGTAGTCACCATAGTTAATTATGTAATGAAACTTGAGATTATCAATAGTATAATTCGTTACCCTATAGCACAAGGGCAAAATCCTAATGAAGTTAATATTTTGGTTCTAATAAAATAAATTCATGGTTAGGAGAAATATGACTTATTCAATGTAAAATTGAATTATTAATTAAATTAATAATGATAATAAGTCTTATTTTAATCAGAATACAAATTATCACTCATTATAATATTGATCAATAGGATTTGACATGTTGTGATCATAATCAATATCGGACTCATAACGAGAGGACTTAATATTATGATTTAGAGGTAAAATTAATATTTAAGATTTTATCGGTAATTAAATGGAGAATTTTGAAAAGATATTTAATGTATATGAGTATACGAGGAATTCAGAAATGATATCCGATATAATATTAAGAAGTAAATATTATATTTCCATTCTAATAAAATTATTGACCTTATGAATCACACCCAAAATAAATTATTTGGTTAGTCCATTTTTATGATGTGGAGAGTAATTTAAATAAAAATTAAATTAGAAATGATCACTTATACTTTTTGAGTTAAAATTAATATTGATTAATTTTAACTATTTTTCTTATTTATAATTTTAATTAAAGTGTTAATTAAAATTATAATAATTTAATTAAGTTGTTAATTAAATTAACCATAGTAGTATATTAAATTAATTACCACATATAATAAAAAGAAGATTAATTTTATGATTAATAATGGTAGCTTGAAAATGAATTATACAATTATTATATCATCATTATATCATAAATCAAAAAATTAAAAAACGAAAAAAAAAATCCACAACCACTTTCTGCAACTCTTAATTGAGTTGAATTTTTTTTTTTTCCTTTGGTTAACTTCTTCTTCTTCTTAATTTTCTAATTTCTTAAGGAAAAAAATTAGAGGATTCATCTTCTTCCTCATTGAATTCCTTACTGAGTAAAAATTTGTTTTTGTTCCAAAATTTTTTTTCTCTCATTTGGTATGAGTATTGAAAGAAAATATTGAAAAAAAGTTTATAAAGTGTTAGTAGCTTATAAATTGGTAAAAAAAAAGATATTTAGTAATCATATACTTGAACTAGCAAAACAGTTTCAGCAACGCAACGCAACTAAAACTTTTATTTTTTTTTTTACTTGGTTTGCATATTTTGTGAATTTAGAAATAAAATGTTTGTCTTAATTATTTTATTTTTCATTTTGTTCTTAAAAATCATGGGATGATTTTGGTAAAATGGATATTATCCATAAAAGTTACATAATATATTTTGCTAAAAGTTATTGGTAAATGTTCAAGGTTAACATGAAAAATATATTTTCATGTCATAAAATATTTGATTGCATATTTCGATAAAATTAAAAATTTTTGAAATATATAATTTTGACCAAAACTTAAATCTCTTTTCAATCCAAATATATATTCTGCTTCCATCACAGCAGTCTTCTAACGCTCAAGTATGGATAAGATTTTACAAATTGTCGTAGGAATACTGGTACAAACAAATTCTAGCAGATATTGCGAGGGAGTAGGGGTGCCTATGCGAATCGATCAAGTTACGGCCCATGGTGAATTCGGTGACTATTGTCACGGGACCATTACTCTCTCTCCCAAAAGTGCGCTCAAAGGGGTGTGCAGCGCATCCGCTTATATGCTCAAGACATCCCCCAGATCCATCCGATGTGGAATGTAACAGCTCCCACGACCAATCCGTGACACCCTCGTCACGGGTGGCCCACCGAAAGGCCCACCTCTGGGCAAACCCGGGACAGACTCTGATACCACTTGTCACGGGGCCATTACTCTCTCCCCCAAAAGTGCGTTCAAAGGGGTGTGCAGCGCACCCGCTTATATGCCCAGGACATGTCACGTTCGCGATATAGACCCTGATTGTATATGCGTATTACTGTCATTTGTACCGCAGTACGGAGGCGTACCGACCAGAGTCTAAATACGGACATATGAGCGTGAAAAATTTAATTTAATATGATAATATGATGCTTAATATGAATATTGAGATGATTTGATGAAACGTTGCAATTTCATGTCATACACGTAAATCAAGGCAACGGA